>JAUEKZ010190226.1:1331-12389 GCA_031471865.1 Melibe leonina | reverse complement strand
GAGAGAGAGAGAGAGAGAGAGGGGGGGAGAGAGAGAGAGAGAGAACTCACCTGTCCTGTGATGGAGATGTGGGTGTGCAAAAATGTGACTAGTTCTTGCAACATGGCACGCCTCCGTTCCAAAAGGTCTATCATCTCCGCCTCCAGATCATTGCACTGAATACACGCACAAAAAGTACAAAAATAAAAACCCATTTAAAAAGGAAAATGACCAAATTCTTATACATGCATAATGCTACATTGACTTAACATGTCTGGCTCTAAACATAAGTCATATTAATATTGATAATATTGCATAAGAAAGATGTAATATTCTAGACAACGCTCCAAAACTATGGAAATTAACAATTTTTTATCATTTTTCAAATAAATCAGATTATCAAAAAAATACCTAAATCATGCAAAACTAAAGAGCACAAGAAACATTTTTTTTTTTAAAACAAGAACAAGAAAACAATAATAAAGTATAACAATACAAGCTTGTCTTTTTCAACTACACAATTCAACCCACAGTATTGGATTTACATCGACAATGTTTCATGTGCAGACAACACAGATTCTATACAGCTCTTCAAAACCTGCATCTAAACTTGTGTGAACTCTCCTTGTCACTTATTGCGTGAATTGTTTTGGTGAATGCCATAATTTGTAATTCTATAGTTCTTTTGGAGTCAACGATACTGATAAATTACATTTTGAGAAACCCAGACATTCCCACTACACAATACACAGTACAACGGGGAAACAAACAGTAAGTATGAAACAGGCAAGAAGGGAACAAAGACAAAACAGACAGTCAATGTTTCCGCCAAAAGGCCACCAGGTGAGAGGAAAAACAAATATTAATCCTTTCACAGCGAGATCTGATTCTAACCCAACTGAAATATGCACTTTTGAAAATGTAAGTGTTCTTCAGTTAACTGAAATATGATTTATCTGGCATAGGAAGTGGCATGTCTTGAACATTTTGGGGTCTTTAGCAGTGGAAGAGTTAAAAAGGCTGAGGCTGACCTGATCCAAGACTTGCGCTTGTCCCGCACCTTGCAGGAAATTGGAGGCGGCAGCAAAACTGGGCAGTCCCATGGTGGGAGGGGAATTGACCTCTGCCACCAGTGTCTTCAGGTGAGGGCCCGACAGCTTATCAATAGACACCTGCAATGTCATAAAAACTACATTGTCTTTATAATGAAATAGAGCTATATATTTATTTAGTTACGTTATCATGGTAGAATAAAAATACAGTAACAGTGGAAAAAAATAATAATACGGATCAGAAAAAAACATGACACACAACAAAACATTTACCTATCATCTCTTTTTGTTATAAGACTATGAGAGAAGGAGAGAGAGAGAGAGAATTTGAATTTGTGTGTGTGTGTGAGACCAGGAGAGCAGGACTACTGACCACATGCAGTTTGCTCCAGTTGGAATACTCCAGCATTTTCTCCTCTACGGAGGCCAACACCTGACCCCTGGCAGCCTGAAGCATGGCATACTCCCAGTACCTGAACCAAACACAGAATAAACAGCATTCATTGCACATGAAAAGTTCAAACATTGCTTTAGATAGAGGTTGATTCTTCCACTTTTTTAAATTATACATATTACGTGACCATTAAAATAAGATAACCCAAAAAATCATACATTCAATTTAGTCAGGGAGAATTCAAGGATTAGTATTAACACGGCAAATGATTTGATCTAAGGAATTATTCTCTCTCTGGGGAACTATACACGAGTCCCTAATGTTGGGATTTGTATTACAGTTGGCCAGCACATAACCTTATGTCCTTTATCGAGATCCTCAGTCTTGCCAGCATCAAGCACCAGCCTATCCTCTAAGCACTGCCTAGAAGTATTGCCTTTCTGGCTGCCCAATATGCAACCCCTCCCCACCCCCCTTAATTCAATTCTTAA
Organism: Melibe leonina; assembly: GCA_031471865.1. Lineage (NCBI taxonomy): Eukaryota > Metazoa > Mollusca > Gastropoda > Nudibranchia > Dendronotidae > Melibe > Melibe leonina. The sequence goes on along the minus strand of JAUEKZ010190226.1, from coordinate 10,473 downwards.
AATAACACAACCCTACAAATCTACAGACCTGTTGGACAAGGAGAAGACAGCGTGGTTGTCCTGTGGCTCCTCAAGAGCTTTCCCCAGCCACTGACTCAGTGTGCGTGTGTCTTCCAGTTCTTTGGTCTTCTGGTCCTGCGAGTCAAAGATGCTCAGGCACGACTCCATGGCCTCTGCCAGCACAGGCAGGCTGGACACTAGCTCTAACCTGGGAGGAAAAAACCCCAACAGAAACACATCCTTTATTTCCTTGCAACACAGATTCTTTATATAAAGCTCCCTTAAACAAAATTGTAGCTTCTAAAAATACACTGCTATACATCATGAAGATGGGAGCAAATCGGCATGGGAGGATCTGCATGCCAATACTTTAAAGATTTGCCTGTATGACAATAACTTCTCATTGAATGGTAATAAGAAGGTAAGGCAGAGACAAAAGAAAAGGTTCTATGACTATTTCAAGAGAGTAAGACCAAAAATGTCTAGGCTCAGTACAGTGGGCTGATAATCTACTTGCTTTTATCTCCTCTCAATCCAAAGTTTCTCTCCTGGCTCTATGATTGGTTATGTTTGACTGCAGAGATGTTTTGTACCACCTCCCCCATTTGTAAGCAGACATAGATATTGAGCCTGACATGCAGGTTGCAATATAAAGGGAGGAAAACAAAACAAAACTTAAGAAGATTTATGAAGATACAAAAAACAACCTTAAAAGGTACCAGGCAGCTGGCATGCACTCACTTGTTGGCAGCCCACGCAGCCTCCATCTCTGTTAGACGAATGGAGAACATGCTGGTGGTGATGTCTTTCTCCATCTTCATCTTCTCCACCATGCCTCCGCCAGCTCCAGCCCCGAGCTCCCCGCCGTAGAACGCCCCAGTGTATCCAGCATCCATCCCTGTGGTCCAGTCAACCAGCGGGTCATACACAAAGGCTTCCAGTAATGTCAGCAACGGCTCCCGACCCTTGCGCATCACTTTAAGCACATGCTCTGCTGCAATACGGAATGTGCCCTGAATATATACAAGAAATATTCAAAATATCAGCAACATAGGACTCCATAGACATCAACAGGGCAGTGACTTTTCGAAAACCACATTCTAAATATCATGAATAAATAAGAAAAAGAAACATAACAAAGTTTAATTTTGAACTTTTTCAGACAATTTACATATTCAATAGATCTGCAAACATCCATAACTAAAGGTGAAATGTTAACCTTCTATTCCAAGATTACATCATTTCTGAACCTTATCTTAGTAACATTCAAATTTTATTTACCTTGCTGTCATTTTAACATTTACTTTGGAGAAACCAAGAAAGAGGAAAACCACCATTTCTTTAGATTAACAGATAGGGTGTGTAGAGATATCAAAGATTACATAAGTTTTCAGCAATCTTCTTTCAAATTGACACATATTATCAGCTTATAGGAAGAGTAAATTAAAGAATTCACATTTTTTTTACACAGAGAGAAAAATTGTAAATGCAAAATGTGTACATGATCACCTCAACTCCAGCCAATCCGAGAGCTGTTTCAAGATTGGCTGTCATTCTGAAAGGCACTTTCTCTGGTACTCGCAAACCTTTGCCCTTCTCAAAGCAGACATTGTAGTCAATGTGCACCACCTAGGGTAAGAATTGTTTGAAGATATGTTAAATATACAATGAAAATCACATACCTAGCCATAATTCAAGATATAAAAACTTATCAAGACTCATAATTTTGAGGACTAATTTGAACAATAACAGCAGCTTCCTATTTAATGACACGTTTTTCCCAAAATTTTGGTCCCTATCTTAAAATTATATTTGTTTTTTATGGCATCTCTTTCCAAACCTTTAAAATTGTTTACAGAAAACAATACACACTCATACAGCTCTATCATCTCATGTGATTAAAGCAGTAAGCATTTAGCCTAATTTCAATTGTATATTTTTTTTTACTACTTAGCCTAATGATTCCTTTGGTACTGCTCAAGAATTTCAAATTTGACATAACCACTTCTTCTTATGTAAAGAGAAAGTACTTTTTAGCATTTCATATTCGAACATACAAATTGTTTCATTATTTGTATTAAAACATGACAGAAGAAAAGAAAACAGAGTAGGAATCACATTTGAGCCTCAAATTAACCAATGGAACTTTGTAATGCTGTCACTAAGCGTATGGACAAAGGTTTTACCTCTCCAGTGGCTAAGTCCACCAGCAGATTGTCCAAGTGTCTGTCTCCCAGGCCGATGATGTAGCCAATCATGGACATGACAGCTGTAGACCGGGCGTAGGTCTGGGTCATCCGCCACCACTCCCCAGCACTGGAGCTGCAGCACCACAACTCTCTGGAAATTAAATCAATATACATACAGAAAATAGCCTTGCCTTTGCCATCAAAACAAGGCAAAATTGACTTAAATTCTACCAAATACAGCTTCAATGCTGAGTTGTGTGGTTACGTCCCCCAGCTGAACCCAATTAGCCAGACCAGAAACTTGTCGCTTTAACTGCGGATCACCTCTAGAAAAAAAATGACTTCTGTAAGGCAGGGGTCAAGATACAGCCCACAAAGTCTTGTGTAAGAAAACATTCCAGTATATCCCAGCAAAATGGCACCCATCGGCACTCTGGCCACTACGTCTTAGAGGAGACATTCGAGGCATCGACCATTTAACGGTGAATTCATCCTTTTATCTTCTCTGTAGTCCCTGGGCAACCTATGATAATTGTAGCTTCGTTCAGGCAATATCATATTCACTTTCTTCCAAACAGGAGCAAAATATTCCTCTGCACTGAGCACTATGCCAATGCTGAAGTGTGTAGCACTGATTGCTTCACTGCCCATCTGGTACCCATGAGCTTCCAGATCAGATAGATGTGCTTTGCTATCTTTTGGGTGAAGTCTCAAAGGTGGGGTGAGTATGTGAGCACTCGGTTAGGCTTCACTTAAATATGATTAAAACAATGGCAGAGATTAAATTCAATAAAAGATTCAGAATGAGTATGTAAAATTACAAACTCTCATTACCCCTAGACTTTATTCTATTTACAGCTGCAGAAACAGAAGGAGCCTAATTGACAAGGACAAAACTCAGCGGATTTACCTGGAGAGCAAATCATCCGGTGTGTCATCCATCAAGTCCTCTAGAACTTGTCGAAGCACAGAGAGAGGCCACTCTTTACGGTTGTCACATCCTTCAAGGCCCTAAACAGACATTGAAAGTATTGCAAAGGTTTTCATTACAGAAATATGTTTTGTATGATAATTCCACACAAAATCCCACTGCATTCAAACTTGTTTCTCCATGAAACAGTTTTTGAGGGAGTTTTTATGTTTTAAAAGCGTCGCTGTAACCAAAGCACAAAGTATAAAATAAACTTTTTATCAAGAGGAACTTATACATATTATTCTTCACACATAAAGAGGAATTTTTTACAGGCACAAGATTCCTTGAAAAATTATAAATAAAAATGACAGATACATTGAAGGAAGTCTTTACTGGGGCAAATCCCTCAAAACAAACTGTCTGTACTGCAGAATGAAGGAAAGTCGAGGCAGTTAGTTGACCTTAATTTTCATAAAAAGTCTCTTCAAGAGAATATCATAAATGTTCTTTATTTTTTGCCTTATATCATGCATTTGTCCATTCATTCCCAACCTTTTCAGCCAAGGCAGGGTTGAGTTTGCCGTAGAAGACCTCACTGGGTCTGGGGATGGAGGTGACAGGGGGCGCAGAGGATGAGGAGGAGGAGCTCTGTGTGTTGGAGGAGGATGTCTTCAGGGTGGCCGCTATCATCTCCCTATGCTGCCACTTCTTGTAGAGGCTGAAGAGTGGGGTGGCCCCCTCAACCCACTGGATTAGGCCTGAGCGGGAACCCAGCGGGGTGACTGAATAGTGACGGGCCCGGTACAGGGGTTGCCGATCCTTGTCTCTGAGAATAGGATTAAAACATGAAAATAATAATAATAATAATAATAATAATAATAACATCTTTATTGCCATTTAAAAAAAAAAAAAAATTAGAATTTGTATTGGTTTTGTCATCCTAAATATCACATAATATAAAATAAAATACCAGCTCTTGTTTGTGAAGTAGAGAAAGGGTAAAATAATGATGAATAATGTAAATGATGATGATAAAATAGCTTTAGACTTAATCACTCACTTCTACACAAATTCAAAAACAGCTCTCTCCTTACCGTTTGTGTGAGTAGAGCATCGTGTTGACGATAGACAAGAACTGCATGATGCGTTCATCCAGATGGAGATCTTCAAGACCTTTGAACAGGTATGGATGCCTGTAAAAATTATATGAAATAAGAGTGTGGAGGGGATAACAGATATCAAAATGAATCAGCGCATAATTTGACTAGCAAATGGCTTTTTTTTAAAAAGAAAGGATAGTATTGTAGTAATTACAAGTAGTTATTTAAGATATTTACTCAGGCCTTCAAGCTTAAAAAACTCTTTCTCGCCTCGACCTTCAAGAAGTTACAAGAGAAAGGATAACTTTAGTCAGTAACACAAGTCATAAAAACTGTAAGTACAATACCTCATTCTGAGTAAAAAGTACTTATATTTGGTCTTTGGATTTCTTTTAAATAAAAAGATTATAATATACTCCTTACCTCCTTCCATCAGAGCCGATAAAGATAAGTTTTTTCGGCTTTGTCTTGGTGGGTAGAATCTGGGCTGTGTCATGTACGCCTTCAATGGTGACAGCCTGGGGGGAGGAGGGTGGTCGAGGGGGCAATAGAGGTCAGCAGTAGAGGTACAATTAACAATCAAAATTAGGATTAAACAACAATACCAAAGTATACACATTTTTGTGTAAAATCAGATATTATCTTTTAAGGCTAAAAGAGAGCTTGTGATCAAAGATTTAAAATTTATGAGAATCTGGTTTTTGCCTAAAAGCCCTGATATATCATTGATTTCATCCCAAGAAATTTGCAGGTATCATGGAATGGCATGAAAAACAGCTTATGAGGGAATGGAATACTTGAGGCACAAGAAAATTTTAGAGTACCTACTGATAATAGCTTTTTTTTTACGGTGACTGAAATCAGACTTCAACAGGAGTGACAAGGCTGTGAATGAGTTACCTCTTGAAGGGATCCTTGTCCAGGCATGGGAATGACAGAGTGAGAGAGGCCAGCCAGGGATGGGCTGATATCCTCCATCTTGAGTTGAAGGCTGCTGCGTTTGTGGGCACGGCTCTGCAGACTGTGTTGAATCTAATGACCACACAAATAGATTGTTATAGCAGTATACTACTAGGTTGTAATAATCATGATAAAGTGCGGAAAGGCACAGAAAATATTGCTTATTTCACACACACAAAAAAAGTTTCAAATTTGGTAGGTTTTTTTTTTAACCAAGGATTTTTTTCCTTTAGAGTTAAGAGCAATGCAGATGCAAAGTGTGTAAAAAAAAAACCTGAGGTTTTCAAAAAAATTTAATGATGAATCTTTCTGACAATTATCTGTTTTGATACTTTTTATCCAATAATCTCTGCATTTGGAACCCAGGAGTCTTGAGTTCCTACACGCTGTCGGCTATGATGCCACAGTGCCAGAAAAAAGGAAGAGAGAAAGAAAGATGCATCCAGTGTATGTAAATAAAAAGATCATAAGGCACTAAACAAAACTTACGCTCTTGAAAAGGGCCCAGGATTCTTGAGGATTGGAGGGGTCAGGGGGATCTTCGAGCCGTTTAAGGGCAGCTGTAATCTGTTTGCCATAGGCAGACTGGAACCATCGCTCCTGCGGTGTCTGTGGTGTCTGCGAGGTGATCTCATGCAGGTGGTGCATGGTCACCAGAGTCTGCGAACCATTAGGATTCAGTGGTTAATTCAATATCATGCAGTGTCTTCCACTCAAATAGTTAATAGACCATTACAATTTCAAATAAAGAACTGTTGGAGAGATTATGTAGACATGAGGATACGGGCAGCACCCCTGCAGAGAAGAGGTGGAGGTGGATAGGGCATGTGCTTAGAGGAAAAAACAACTTGACGGCTAATGCTTAAAGGAAAAGGAGAAGGCAGGGAAGGCCAAATACGATATGGAGGATTGTGCAGAGAGAAATAAAAGGGCAAGGGCACCGTTCAAAATGTAACATCACCAGAAACTAATACACACAGAGAACAATTCATATATTGAGATTTTAGTTAAAATAAACAAGAAGACTTATAAATCACACACTGGCTTCATGATTGTGAGATGTTTCTCTTTGATGACTGTGGCTTTGGTGGTGCGGTTGAGGGACTTGTTTGCCTCCACACGTTTGACTTCGGTGTCCAGCTGTGCCAGACGGCGTGTGATGTCTGCCTGGTGCTGGTTGAGGGTGCCCAGCCACAGCTCCTCCCACAGCAGCGTGACCCGCCGGAGCTCCTGCACCATCAGCTGCACCTCACACACCATCCTTTTGAGTCGGGGAGGGAGGGGGGGGGGGAGGAGGAGGATAGAGGTATGGATATTTGCCAAGCATAACTCATCAGTAAATGTATTGAGATAAAAACTTATGAGAAAGGCTAACACAGGTGTTTAGCGGATTGATTCATCATGAGCAAGACCAAATGCCATCAAAACTGAAGACAGAAGGCTGATGACCAGCTTGCTCTAGAGTATTGATCCAGAGATACCTCTCCTGGCTATGGATCAAGCTTTGCTTGACTGTCTGTTTGGTTGTGGAGACATAAAACATGCCCTGTTGCACCTTACATACCCAGTTAGAGAGCCAGGCCCAGACCAGCATGATGCAGTATTAAGGGGTAGAAAATAAAATATTTTATTATTTGTCCTGTGTGCTTGTTTATATGTCATTCATTAATCCTAAGGTAAAATTTGGCCTACATCCTAAAACTCCTCATTTAAATCAATAACACTTTGAAGCCAAAAAAATAATCTGAATAACAAACACCCTCCAAACACTCCAAATTCTATCTAAGTTATACTGTCAAGTACAAATGCAAACAAATTTTTTAAAACTTATTCCCAATGGAGCAATAGCCACTGTTATTCCTCATGGAAAAGAAAGTCAAATTCAGAGATCCCCCAGGGTTTGACAAGATTGTGTATGAAAAATGTATACATGCCAAACAGGCATCTTGTCCTCATTTATGTGTTATATGTCCTTTGTCTGCCAATGATAATACGCCATTTTGGCGTGCAGAGAATCTCATGTAATGTGCTCTATAAGTGCAACAATTATTGCTCCTTACTGTGAGTTTTGTTTCGACAAAGAGTCCACAATGGCAGACAGGCAAGCCTGAAGCTCAGGACTGGAGCCCTCGTCTGGGTCATCCTCCATGCCATACCGATCTCTTTCGGATTCTTTGGGGCCGTCTTCCTCCTCCTCCTCCCCTGAGAGCTGGTTGATAAAGCCTGAGTAAAAGCAATAATGAAAAAAACATTAAAGTTCTTCCAAGCATGAGGAAAACAGTCAAATAATCAAACCCACAATCATATTGGTTATCAAAAGATGTATATTGTTTTTTGTAATTTATATACAAAGCTGGTAAATGTGACTTTCCAGACCAAATTTATCTCCTAATGGTATGTGTGTACATTTCTAGTGAGGCAAGGTGTTTCAAATGGTAGCGACAAAGCACAGAGCCCAGGAACACAGTGTTTGATTCCTACCAGTTACACATTGATTTTACCTTGGGTCAGGAAATTTACTGCCGTCGCATTACCTCACTCCACTCCACCCAGGTGCCAAATGGGTATCAGCTTTAATTTTATCAGCCTTAATTTTAGATGGGGGAAGTGATCTATGAGAACAGCTTCCTATCCAGAGGGTGGGAACCAATGTCAGAAAGAGAGAGAGAGAGAGAGAGAGACAGAGAGAGACAGAGAGAGAGAGAGAGAGATTGAATGAGAGAGTAGAGAGTGCTGAATTGACTGAGAAAAAGTGGAAGCTAAAAATATTGTCAGCACAAAACACACAAAAAATAAAAATAATATAAAGAAGAGACCTGAATGAATGGTTTGTTGTGTTCCTCTGACAATTCTTACCTTTGTGTGATGGTATCTTCACCTGCAGCTTGTTGGACATGCCAACTACGGCAGGGTACAGGATGAGGTGAGGTGACTGGAGCCCGATGCGACACAGCAGCTCTGAAATGCTCTGTCTCACATAACTCTCTGGGTGGCTTAGGCGAGAAAACAGCTGTGGTATGATTCCTACCAGAGATAAATAGAGATTGAGATGTAAAAAATAACCAATAAATATTTTTCTACATCTAGCTTTCCAGGGATGCCTTTGTTGCGACAACTTTTAATTGAATTTCATTGAGAAGGTAACAGAGAGGCAAAAGAAAATGTTGTACGGCTTATTTATTTAATCAAAGGGAAGAGACCAAAATGTCTTGTTCCTGAAAGCCATCAAAGACTCATTAGAGTGGGCTAGTCAACAGCTTGCTTTTAACTTGACATAAAGATAGCTGTAATTTGTTATGTTTGGCTGCAGGGATACATCACAATTCCTATTGTTCTATTTGTAACCAGGTTTTTGGCATATGTCAGTTCACTGAAATCTGATTTAACTGGTATAAGAACAAGCAGATCTTGAAAACTCTGATGTCTAGTGAGTAGTTTCAGAAATAACAGCATTGAAAGGGTTTAAGGGTGGAAAATAAAACCAAAAAAATCCCCGAACCTTTCCAGGGCAGGGTGGGAGTCTGGGACAGGCCAGTCTCCAGCACATCCCGCAGTTCCCATGCGTGTTTCACCAGTAGACGCAGCAGCCTCAGGGTACAGATGGTTGTGTTGCCCTCCCCTTGCTTGGCATCCCCCTGTCCATGCGCAAGATAAAAGCCAAAGCAAAAGAAACATTTTAATGAGTGTAGGAGTAGATTAAAGGTATAAGATCAGAAAGATACATATTTTGAGAGCTAGGTAAATGCATAGAAATTAGAGAATTATTCCTCATTCTGAAGATAAGGAGGATGATTGACCGCTACCAATACGAAATGAGAAAACAAATCATTATTTGAAATACCTGGACTACTTTAGAAATGAAAAAAGAGGAGAAACACCCTTCATTATGACTGAGGTTGTTTTTTTTTTTTTAATCCAGTCACCAGTCTAAGAAGTCTTTGATACAGATATCATGGGTTAAAGTTACTGAGAGAAGTATG
>JAUEKZ010190204.1:0-12391 GCA_031471865.1 Melibe leonina | reverse complement strand
AGGCTGGGTATGGACGATGGATAGGACCCGTGGTGCTTTAATATATATATATATATTTATATATATATATATATACCGTGGTGCTTTAATATAATAACCTACCAAGCAATGTGACCTTGATGTCTACGTATACTTGACCAAAGTAAAGATGCAAAGCGCCAGCGTGACTTGCCGCCGGTCGAAGGTCAGAACCAGGTGCGGTCTGCTCGAGAATTCAGCCGCAGCTGTGTTGGACAATCCTTAGTCAAATCATGGAAGGCAGTATTGCAACTATTTATCGAATGGAAGCCGTCATCGAGCTTCGTGACCGGGTACTCTGTGACCAAGTGCTGATGTAATAAAACGTTCCATGATTGGGTGAAGAGTGGGTTAGGGGTGGCTTAAACCCCTAAACGAAACTTCTGCTGACCAAGTGTTCAACCGTCTGCGGTCACCTCCCGCAACGTGGGCAGGAAGGGGAGTCAGCTCTCCTCCATCTGTGACGGGTAATCGGGTCAACGCGGTCCTGGTGTTAGCAGTGGCGGATCTAGTCAAAAACAGGAGGGTGGACACATTACAAAATCATGTTTAAACACTAACAGTTAATTACAGTCCTTGAAGTGTGATATTTAACAGCGTTGTTTAGGTGTGTCGAGCTGTATTGGTGTTTTTTTTTCTATTTTCTAGTTTCACATCAGCATATCCAGTATTCTAGAGACCGAACGCTATCACCGTAAAATAAAAAGCTTTTAAAAACAAAATAGATATTTTTTTCTCATCCCAAAATGTATGCCACTTTACACTTGGTCATACTTGTTCATGAAAACATCCTTTAATTGGCGACGGCCTGAACATTTTATATGTAATTTATCATCTTGATTTAAACAAGCAAATATATTGTGCATCCCAAAAAATCTACATGATTCATTGCCTGAATGAAATAAAAGACAACGTTACAATAATTGTATGATAACAGCATAAAAACAGAACGTGTATTTTTCCCAAAATAGAACCGAACTCGCCAAATCTAGGTCAGGACAGTGTCCCAACGGTTGTTCATTATAGCAGTCTTGTCGGTGTATTTTTAGCTCTGCCCTCTTCAACCTTTTCGACCAAACCATTTCGTACTAGCAAGGATGTATTGAGGGGTGTGTGCTATCATACTCGGACACATTTGAGAAGTGTCCATGGTTAAAACCTTATGATATGGATGACCATATATTGTCTGTTACCCCCCCCCCCCCCTGCATCGCAGAATACACCAGTCGTATACGAGCTGCTGGTTCGTTTCGCCACCTTTTTGCCGCGAACAGACGAGGCAAAGTCCGCCAAAATTTGCATAATAGTATTAGCTAGCTAGTAGACGAGTGGTAGTCTATCAGGCGAATTTGAGGATCATGAAACTGCGTGCGTGAGAATAATGAAACTACGCGCCCACAGTCGAGGCGTTTTGCCAGACCGGGGCGCAGTACTGCGTTTTAAAACTAGAATATTATATTTTGTTTATTTAAAGTATTAAGCAGATAGAAGATAGAGAAAATGTAGTTGAACAAATTGGGGGGGGGGGGGGGGGCAGTGTCCACTGTGTCCGATAGTGAAATCCGCCACTGGGTGTTAGCTGTCATCCACACAGCTCTGGACGGGGAGTTGAAACCGGGTGGTTTCTGGCGCAGCGCAGTATTGTACGTACGACTCGGAACTCCTCGGAGCAGCCCGTTGCCACTCTGCGTTCCACGCCCTTCGCACATCGAGGCTGGCCAAGGAAGCAATGCAGAAGGATTTCCCCGAGGCCAGTCTTCGTGTACGAGGGGCCTGTTTTAGCGCCTGTGCCAGAGGGAGCGATTCATTCATCGACTTTGCCCTGTTCAACCATCGCTTTGTCGCTGCCTGTCGCCTTAGATTGGGAGGAGTGGTGGCACTAAAGGTCGGCAGCCATTATTTCTGCGCCGGGGCGTGTGATTAACCTCATCGAGTAGTTCAGTTTTGCGTCGACTTTGCCCACAGTCGAGGCGTTTTGTCAGACCGGGGCGCAGTATTCAGCCGTGCTGAAATTGAATTTCTTGCACCGTAGTGCCGATGGGTGCGTAGCAAGTCCAAGGTTTGAATCCACCTCTGGTTATATTTCTACTTTCTTGTTTTTTTTCTGCTTTCCATTGTTCACACTTCTGTAGATGCACCATCTTTAACATGTGTAAGTGTAATGAAAATAATGCATGCTCTTTCCCTGCAGATCTTGGTGACCAAAGCTCACAGTATTGCTACAAAAACCCAGCCTGTATTGGTGAGGTTACGTCTGAAGAGACGATGAGCATTAACGATTGCTGTGCTAATGGTTTTGGAGGATCTTGGGGAAGCCAAATGCTTGGAGAATGTGCACCCTGCCAGGCCAGTGAGTGGTTTAAAAAATTACTATTTGCTGTTCTTGTTTGTTTGTTAGTTTGTTTTTTGTAAACCAGTCGTTCTACAAATGTAATATAAAGAAAGTAAAGTAAGTCCTTTAGAGCCTTATGGCGTATGGACCCGGGGCTTATCCCGGTCTTTGTAGTGTGAAGCGGACAAATGACAATGGTTGCCACCCTCTGGATACGACGCTGATGTATCGCAGATTACTTTCCCTAAACCAAATTGTGGATTTGTACCCATTTTACATCTGGGTGGGGTGAGGCAATTGGAGTAAATTTCCTTGCTCAAGAAAAAACTGAAATTCTACTGGTAGGAATCGAACCCAGAGCCTCGAGGTTCTGTGCTGCATTGCTACCAGTTAGGCCGGGACGTTGCACTAATATATAGATTGAGTAGCATCGCAACTTCCTAACATTGTGTATGCTTGCAGTTTATTCTGATCGTTACATACCATTATTATAATTTTAACTTTTTTGTTTCTCTGTTTTTGAAGTGGTTGATAACAATGTTTGTTGATGTTGGTCAGAAGATGAGTTCCGCAGTGTCAATATGACTGTAGGTGATCATCTCTTTATTGTGGATGGTAATGTTACAGTGCTGCCGCGGGTGGGGATGCAATAACAATAATGATATATCTAAACATGATAATGCCAATGGTTCTCTTTACCAAATTAATGGAAAAAGAAACCATTGTGCTCAAACAAAAAGAACTTGCATTAAATTAAAACGAACTTTTGCAAAATGGCACAAAGCAAATAATGAGGTTGAAAATTACAAAAGTAATATTTGCCATATTGTTATACAGTTCGATAAAATGTATTTTTCTTTTGTTTTCTCGGTTATTACTAGATATTAAGTTTGATTTATTAGTTTAGACAAAAACTTTGAAACAAAATATTCTCCATCATTTTCTTGCGACATCAAGAAATGAACTTACCACAATTCACAATAGCTTTCAAACCAAATCTTGGTTGTAGGGGTTGTTGGTAGGATATGTTAATATAAAGTTCCAAGAAAAGAGTAATAATCACTTAAATTTCACAGACACTGCTACAATTAAGTGTCGTGAAATGGAAGCATCAAATACAATTGAAAACAAAAGCAACACCAGCAGGAGCAACACCAAAATAGATGGATGTATAGGCTAGGTCGTTTACATTTACATGCAGCACACCAGTCAGTTAGGTAATCCTTTGCAGGACATTGATTCTAGAACTTTCTGACGAAACATCGAACAACTCTTGCCAGTCTACTGTACTTCTGCTGTTGTCAATCTCAAAATGTCTTGTGTGTCATGTTCCCATCTTCTAGTTGATCTCCCTCTTCATCTTCTGCCCTCCACTTTTGCTTTCAGCATATGTTATTCTAGTGATTGATATGAGATGTGTCCAAAAACACACTATGACGAGTAAATATAGACTTTAGTTGGTTGATGACGTCTACACTGGCCGTGCCACGTAGTAGTGTTCGTATTTCCAAGAACTTGGAAATGTAGTAAACAACAAAGAAACAATTGCAAAGCTACTACTAATACAAAAAACAACTACTACTATTACTGCTACTACTACTACTACTACTACTACTACTACTACTACTACTACTACTACTACTACTACTACTACTACTACTACTACTACAGTAGATTGGAACAGAATGGAACCCCACGTCTTTTATATATTTTTCAGCACCTGAAACCGCGGCGCCAGTCAACCAGCAATTTTCAACTTGTGCGACATCAGGAGACAACAAGTACAGGACCTTTGACGGCGTTCTGTTCAATTACCAAACTACTTGCACGATTCCAATGGTCGTGAGTGATCAAATCAAGGTGTACACAATGACCAAATGTGACTATGAGGACAAGTGCTTATGCTTTAAGGTTAGTCGTCATCATCGTTATCCGCGTCCTTCTCCTCATCCATCTCAACAACTCCATTACCACCACCATCATCATTATGATTACCATCATTGTCATTATAAACTTTCTCTTCGGTCATAAGACAGCTATCCTTACATTGTTGATGTGGTTCGATTTGTATTTGCAGAAAGTCACAATCCTTTATGGCGAGCACACACTGCAAATTGACGACGGCCTGATTACCGTCACAAAGGGTGGACAACAAGAGTACGCGGCTGACGCAAATAGTTTGACCGAAGTTGGCAAACAACTGTTCGCAGGTGAATGATACTAGATATATTCAAATGAATTTGATTGGCAAGGTGATATTGCCGAGTAATCCCGCCATGGGTAATGTGGCGGTATTTGTGTTTGGTCCTCTCGTCAAAACAAGAGCGTTGAAAATTAACAAAATGGAACATAAACGTAAATCTTCTAATTTTCCAGCGTGTTTCTTTTTGTATTTTAAATTTTACTCCATAAAATATTATTTTATCTATGATTAGTACTCACTGCACACTTTAAAATCGATGGAGGCTTTTTCATTTTTTTGGGTTTTGTATCAACAATAAATCAACCTTTTTCATAATAAAAGTTTCCTCCATGTCGAACAGGAAGGATATTCACAATGACGCAATATTGTCTTTACAGGAGTATCTGCTTCATACAAACAGGATGGGGAAACAGTCAATATAAAAGCCAACGTTTACGGTAGCTCTATGGAATTTCGTTTGGATCCCGATGGAATGTTCATGATTACCGTAAAAAATAAAGCCAGTGCAGCGGGCCTGTTGGATGGCTTCTGTGGAGACATGGACGGTGATAAAACAAGTGAGTCTGTTGATTTTTTACTTGACGTGCGTTTCACATCACATTCGCCTCATTCTGCTGAAGTGGCGGTGGTAAAGGAGACATGGTGAAGATTCCACAATGAGAGTAGTCTATTCCCCTGTGAATTTTAGTGCTGTCTTTGCAGTTTGTCCATGTGTATGTAGTTATGTAAAAATTTGTGTTTTCTTTTTTAATCATTTAAATCAATCAATGTAATGTGCTTTAAAAAACAAAGTATGTTTCCGTGCAGTTTCATTAAATCATTATTGTTATTATTATTATTATCGTCATCATCATTATTGTTATTACTATTATTATGATTATTATTATCATTTGAACCCTTTCACAGCGAGGTCTGATTCAAACCAAACTAATATATAAAAAATCTTGAAAATCTACGTGTTTTTAAATCAGATAAATCAGATTTTAATGAAGGGACATATGCCAAAAACCGGAATTTCAGGCTTTTGGCATGTCAATTGACCGAGATCTGATTTATCTAGTATTAGATTATTAGATGTTTTTTTTTCAAACCATGAAGTGTTAACTCTTAAACTCAAAGGCTTGAAAAGGTGCCTGAGTCAGTCCAAATTATGGATAATATTTTATATAAATCTTTACATAATTAATCTTTTGTGCGTTGTTCAATCTCCACAGAGGATCGGCAGATGACAAACCCCCAATACGCTCAACTCGCGTTTGAAAAATACAGACCAGAAGAAATGCCCGTAAGCACAGTTTTGAATGCACTTGTTTATGATCATTCATGTAACCAATGCTTTTGAGAGTGTTGGAGTTGATGGATTTTGGAAGTGTTTTGTTTTTGTTTGTTTGTTTTTGTTTCTAGTTTTTGCTGAAGTGAGCTGAAGTGAGCTGTCTTTTTTGTATTAGGTGTTTGAAAATATTGCCAAAATAAAATTTTTCTCTCAATGTTGCACTAGAAATCCCACAATCCTCAATTTTGCAAGGGGTGCTATAAAGTTGGTAAAATTTTTGTTTGGTTTGTTAGTTTGACTGTTAAATGGCTCCACGTCACAAGAGGGTGTTATCTTTTTTTCTCTCCATAAAATAATCAGTTTATATCATCTTCTAATATAATCTTCTCTTCCTTTCAAACATTTTGATATCTGTTTTATCATAGTTGTATGTCTCTGCTTCTGTTTTATGACGCGCCACTATGTTTTTATGTAACATTGTAAAATAATATCCCTGTTGAGGGATCAGTAAAGTTATCTGATCTTATCTTCCCTTTAGAGACGACTGCAAACATACTTTTTCAAATACTTTTTCTTGTTCTCCTCAACTTGCAACCTTTATGACTTTGAAGTAGGCTATGTTAAACTTACAAATTACTTGTACCTGAGCGAGAACTGATCTCCCAGAACAATACAAATTTGGAAAAATTTGGAACATTTTCACTCAAATGCTATTCCTCTTAGAGTAGCAAGCGTGCGCAGCTTCTAACTTACGCGACGGCTGTTCCAACGTTGGCAGAGGAGAGGGCAACTCTTGCCTGAGATCCTCTGCAAATGGACAGATTTTAGATGAGAGGGGCTAAATGTTGAATTATTGTCTCTCATGGGACTTTAAATACTAACTGTGGTAGTAGTTGAAGAATGGACGCCTTCTGGAAGTGAAACATTGGAAAGAAGTCGACAGAAAAGGCATATCATTAGTGTTGACTCAAACTATGCTGCTGCTTGTCTGTTTAAGCATAATAATATGTTGGCAAAAATAGTCTAATGCAAAGCAAAACAATTGTCAGGGGCGTAGAAAAACCTTTCTTATTAATTAAAAAAGTAAGTAAGTCATTAAGAGCCTAGTGGCCCATGGAGCCGGAGCGTATCTCGGTTTCTGTAGCGTGAAGTAGACACATAACAATGGTTGCCACCCTCTGGGTAGGACGCTGATCTATCGAAATTCTTATTGACTATATAAATCAAAATATGTTATTTATTTGTCTCACTATTAAGTTGTCAAGATACTTTGTTTGGTGATCTATCACTCTGTTATTGTCATTATGTGCCTATTTACTTTAATTAAAGCCTATCAATAAAAGTTTAATACAAGCCTTGTGACTAATATTATTATATAGTGCAAATAAGCATAATATTTCTATAAAATTTATTGAAGTGTGACTTAAAAAAAAAAAAAATCTTCATGAGTATAATATTATAGAGTAGCCATGAATGATTGACGTAATCAAATACTCTGCAAAACGCAAACGCGTAGTCGCAGATGCATGAAACTGGGTGTCCTCAAGAAGACCTGATTTGGGACTGTGAAAAAAAACCCCGATCTTATGATAATAACATTAGGAGCATCAGATTTATTGGAAAATGATTCAAAATTTAAATAATAAGTCAAAGGAAGCAGAGAAAAATGAAAAATATAAAAGTCTCCAGAGTGGGATTGGAACCCTGAACTCTGCCAGGGCACCCATCGTGCTTAGAAACCAACTCATATCCTTCGGACAAAGGTCAAAGTGAAAGACTCGTTGAGCAACGTTTAAGGTTTAACATCGATATTTTTTCTTTAAGGCTACGCAGAATGATAAAAAAATGAAGTTAACGTTCAACTACCCGTCGGCAGGTGGATTACCAGGACCCATAGGAACACAGCGATATCTACTTATTACCTAACCTAGTTATCTTTATTTTGTTCAATTGTGTGTCTTGAATATGTTTACCAGTTAAGAATCTGACTGAACCAACTTTTTAATTTTCATCTTACAGTGCGGTGTTGGTATGCCTCAATGTACCGAGGGTGCTGCTATGGAAAGCGCTAAGGAAAAGTGCAAGCCCTTGGTCACCAGTTTTTATACATGCCATCCACACGTAAGTATTACATGAAAAGACATGATTGATCTGTTTTATAGATATGTCGCTCTTTCTTTGCTAAAGAGCTGACTTGGGCATTTTAATCTTTAAATCGACACGCTACAACATGGCACCATTGTCACTCTGACCTCTTTATCATCATCTACCTCAACAAAGCCAGCAACAGTGACAAAATTATCTACTAAAGAGGATATTTCCACCCCGATCACCTCCACCACTATAATACTTTGTATAATACTATAATGTCTTTGTAACCATATATGGGCCTTTAGTCACTCCTTTTATTTCACCTACTATAATACTACTAGATGCCCATACTACTACTGCTACTACCATTACTACTACTACTAGCTACTGCAGTTTCTGCTTCCTCTTTGATACTATGTACTATGAAAAAATTACGGAGGCTTACACAACTCTAAATCCGCTCATCGCGTTTCACACATTTACTTTCCCTGCCCGGCAGCAAACACAGAAACACTTTGGACAAGACAAGTGCCTAAAATTTATGTTTTTGGTTAAGGGCACTGTTACTACTACTACTTCTACTATTACTATACTAATACTACTACTATTATTGATGCTTCTAAAACTACATATGCTGCTGATGCTACTACTACTACCTCTATTTTTACTGTTCTACTATTTCTGGGTTTTTTTCATTACTACTACGAACAAACATCACCGCTATACTATTACTACCTCCACTATGTTTACTACTACGTCTTTTGGTTCTTTTGTTGCCCTGATAACTCAATGTTAATCGTTTCTATTTCTTTAGTTAATTGAGTGGAACCATTTTAAGAGTTATCGCTCTTTGTCATCATATCTATTTTTTACACTTATACTTTATACAGGTTGACGTTGATGACTACATCCGTGAATGCATTCAAGCTGTTTGCTCTGTTCATGAGTCAGCCACTGGGCCAGATGAGGAAAAGATTAACAAAGCTGTATGCAACATTATGTCCAACTATGATAAAATGTGTCAAGCACAGGCTACAATATTGGTCTTTTGGAGAACTAAAGACATTTGCCGTAAGTTGACCCAAACTTCACGAATCGCGAATCAATAGTTAATACAGTGAACTCGGATACAGCAGTACTTTGGGGACCAGAGGGAAAAAAACCTCGCTGTAGGGATGTTCTTGCTTTAGGAATGAAAGGAAAATTCCTGAAAATGTAACCTCCCTTCATTATACACATCACATGAGAAACCTCTGAAACTAAAGTTACTCGAATTCCCAGAATTTGTTCTTTTAAAATTAATTGGCTTTAAGTTTATTCCAAAGTTTCACTACTATAATTTAATCCTAAAATCAAAATGACCTCTTTACTCAGGAAGAATTTGAAATTCCTGACTACATTTTGTTTTTAACCCTTTCACAGCGGGCTCTGATTCTAACCAAACTGAAATATGCAAAATCTTGAAAATGTACCTGTTTTTTATACCAGATAAATGTTCAGTGAACTGACATATGCCAAAAGTCTGAATTTCTTTGTCTCATTATATCCAAACACAGCTTACAGAATTTTCATAGAAAAAAAATGGGGATGTAGCCAGTGCCGCTATAAATGAGTTCCACTGTATTTTGTTTTCAAATTCATAAAAGACAAGCGTGGTGGCAAAATGAGTATTTTGACAAAACAAATGGCTGTCCATGCAAAATTCCTAATCAATCTTTATCTTTACTTGGTTTTATCAGTAAGGGCATCCATCAAAAACATATGCCCAATCCTATGACTAAGTGTGAAAAGAGTATTTTCTTAAAGTCAGGTACATTGTCAGATATGAGAGCGTTAAGAAGGCTTGTGGCATATTTTAAAAAAATCTAAAATTGTGAGGGTTCTTTTACATAAAAAATATGCACACAAGACCTCCAAGTTTATCAACCATTTTAATTAGGATTAGGTATTTAATCCTTGCCATTAAAGGATGCAGGAGTGATTGCAGACCAGAAAATTAACTTTCAAACTCTTTATTTACTTTTATGTTGTTTTGCAGCATTTTGACTGTGTACAATTCAGTTTCCATGAATCACCTATCAAATGCATAACATAATAAAGATTATAAGAAACTAATGTGGCATTTTTTCAACATGTTTACAAAAATAAAAGTTGAGGTTAAGAAAATATAAAATATAAAGAAGAAGAACAGATGCTGAGTCTTTACTGTGCGCCCAACATACAACTTTCAATACTCCTTTAAATCAATCAGTTTTAATTGAAATTTAGGAATATTCAAAGTTTCAATTGTTATGCTCTTTTCATTTCTTTCATAGCCAAGACATGTGATGAGCCATATGTGTACAAGATGATAGACAACAAATGCCACCCCACATGTGGAGTCAAAGAAGAGAGTAACCAAAATGACTATTGCATTGTTGAAGGAGCATATCCAGGATGTGTCTGTGATGTGGGTCTCATGAGGATGAACAACACCTGTGTTCTGCCTGATGATTGTCAGTGTAAGGGACAAGATGGAAAATACTACAATGTTGATGAGACTGTCGTATCTGAAGATGCCTGTATGGTTTGGTAAGACTCTTTATTTTCAGTGTTGTCTGCAAAACCAACATTTTTATTGTTACAGCCTCTCCATCAGACTTTACCTCTCTAAAGAATCTTATTTCAGCTGTGCTCAAAACAATGCAAAGAACTTTATTATGTATGGACTGTTTCAGGTGTTTAAAAAATTCATTTTGATCAATTTATTTTTCAGATGTGTTTGGGTGAACAATTAATATAACTTTCAAAATTTAGGGTTAACACTGAGATGTTGTACAACTGCTAACAAACATCATTTAGAGAGAGAAAAAAACCAGAACTGAAATCACATAAATTAGTTATGCCCAAGTACTCATTCTTCACTTTTCTTCCAAGATTTAAAATATCAAGGGAACACTGTGATATAATTTCGATATTCATAATTTTGAAGAGGGACTATTTGATTTTTATTATAAGGCATTTTGACCCTACTTTTTTATTTGTCATTGACAGTCAGTGCAACCCAAAAGGTTTGTGGACATGTGAAGCGACTGAAGGAACGTGTTCACAGAGCTGTAGCATCCTTGATGGTTCTCATGTGAAGACCTTTGATGGTAAAATGTACTCCATATCGGAACCTTGTGGTGCCTTAACAATTGCCCAGGTTGGTTCTTTTACATGTTCTGATTGATATGTGTTAATATGATCATGACTGACATTTCTGCTTTGCACTCTGTATCCTGAGATTTATCCAAACAGCAGCCTTTTGAGCCAGGAACACACTTGTCTTTACAGAATTTAGAATACGATTCTATTTTTTAAACTCACTGGAGACATTGGTTCTATGTTGTCTAAGACAGATGTGCTACCCCTCGGTGCATTACCTTAGACCTTGTGTAACTTCCATAATAAAGTGCCAAAAGTCAGGGCATTTGTCTTTTACTCTAGTTCTACCCATAATTTCAATTCAGGAAAAGTTTGAAAGAAGTTGGTTAGTAGTTTATTCTTTTATCATGCTCAGACTGGGACTGACTTTCTTTGCTAGTGAAACTGAAATTAGACATGGTAAAGATGTGATTGAACATTCTCCAATGCTATCAACCCTCTCTTACTAGTTTTGAGCCTTCTTGGTGGCTATTACTAATTAATAAGCCATTATACCAACAATTAGCGAATGAGCTAATAAGTATTTCTAAAGCCAGGGGACCTCAGAACTATATGTGTTGGTGAAAAGTCTTATCCGAGGACAAATTCTAGATTAGAAAAATCACACGTCTGATCATTGGTATTATTGTCATTGTCATCACTTCCATTAATCACTGACCTTGACTTTTATCAATAGATGAGATGTGAAAACTACTTGTATTATGCATAGGAAAAGAAAGACAAGGAATTTATGATAGATTGAGCATTAGTTTGAAATTACAGCTCGAAATGAATTAAACAGTTCACACAAATAGTACCTACAGTTTAAGTCACTTTGTCACATTTACAGGATGCCCTGGAGGACTTGAAAATCACCATGGAGACCAAAGAATGTGGTGCAGACTTCAGTGAATATTCTAGTAGGTTTTGCAGTGCTGACTTCTCCATCAAGTATAATGGGGAAACTGCCTCTTTCTCTGTTAGCAGCAGTGGTGTTGAAATCCTCAACGGATTCACACGTTTGGTTTATGTTAGGTAAGTTTTTTTTTTTATTTTAAGCAAGAGAATGAAACTCTATACAGACAGAAGAGATACAAAAATGATTTTTGATTTAAGTATACAAGTATAGAAATATTTCATAGTTGTGATCACCAAATGAAGACAGTAGTGGATGAAATAAAAAATTATGACAGAGGATCCGCAAAAATAAGCTTTTGTTGACTTTTTTTTTATCACCATTTAAAATACGAACTGGAAATAAAAGTTGAAGAGGTGAGGAGGAGGGGGGGGGGGGGGGGGGGGGGGGGGG
>JAUEKZ010190193.1:0-12393 GCA_031471865.1 Melibe leonina | reverse complement strand
ACCCAGGATATTCTACCACCCTTTGTGTACAAAAGTACTCAGTCCTTCTAGATAGCAAGTGACCCTGTAGTTAGGTATAACAGTGTGTTAAACATGGGGGATGACCATAAGTCTGTTAGAATGAAGGCTGGGCCAAGACTCAGCTAACATACAAAAAAGCTGTGTGTGTAAGCTTGCTAGGGAGAACTGGAAAGAGTGATGGAAAAAGCAAAATGACAGATAATGCCAATAGAGAAGATACAGAATAAGCGACCACCAGAGGCGCCGCAAAAATGTCTTTTATCAAAGATCAGCAACAAACACATATAGTGATGTGAGTTGCTTGAGATCTTGATAAAATCTTAATGATAATGTTGCTCCTCTTGCTTATATGAACAGAAGGAAATACAAGTTCAAATCCTTGTAAATTATTCTTAAAGACTCATACTTCAGCATACTCAATGTTCAAAAGAGACCTCCAATATGACTACTATAGCAAAAAAAAATGTCGATTCCAGAATGAGTCAAATTACTCATTTAACATAGAAAAACAAAATAAACTCTGATTTTTTTTTTTAATTGTATAAACAAAACTCCACCCATTTAACCAGATGTTGGTGTCAAAATAATGAAAATCTCACATGAAGAGCTTGGCCAATTTCAATGTTGCCATCTTTATCTTGGTCAAGCATTTCAAAAATCTTTTTCAAATTCTGGTCAGCAGATGCGTCATCTTTCAGTGTTTGCAATGCGTCCATCAGTTCATTCAAACTAACAATGTTAGTTCTGTTTCAGGGGGAAAAATAAATGTGCAAAGGACTTAAATTTTGAAGAATTTAAGGAACATTTTTTTTTCAAATATTTTGGAGATTAAGCAGAAAAAAAGGTAATGCATTTTAATTATTCCTTTGACCAAAGTACTTTTAAATACTAGGATAGTGGCTTTTTTTACAAGATACACTGATAAAGGAGTAAACACAATTTGATAACTAGATCTTAAAAGAAATCTAGTGACATTTCCACTGTACATACATATGATATGGCTTAATTATCAACGTTGGAAACACAAACAGGATTACCCAGTTAATCAAAAGAAGCTAATGAAAATGAAAACAGAAAAACTGAACCAACTTGTATATTTCAATCTGGTCTTGATTATCTTGAATACTTTGGATCATTTTATCTTCCATAAGCTTCTCTGCTGACAATTTCTCCTCTGCCGACAATTTCTCCTCAATGTGCGAGGTCTCAGTTTGAATATTCTCTGCTACTTTGTCCAACTTTGTGATCATACGATCAATTTTCTTCATCAGTCGTTTAGCAGCCTTTGTCTCTGAGAAGCTCTTGTCATCCGGAATTGCTTCAGCGATGTCTCTCAAATCTTCCAGATCCTAAATAGGAGATAGGCGGTAAAAACAAAAATTCAAAACGTATTTTAGCTTATGTTGTATTTACTGCACAGTTATTTTCTTTTCTTTTTTTTAAGGGGGAGGGGGGGATGTGGGGGTGAGTTAAGTCATTTAGGTAAGTCTTTTGAATGAAGCTTATTACCAAATCAACTAACATACTACTTATAGGGCCAAATATGTTCATTTCAATTTAAGCAATAATTGTAATGAGTAAGATTCACTGTCTGAAATTTGTTACTTGCTGTAAAACAATTTTATTTCAAAGTTGTCTTTCCCTGAATTCATGTATTTTGCTTAGCTTTCTGCTTGTCTCTTACCTCATAACAAGATGTGAGCAAGAGAAAAAAACCGTTAAGTTGAAAATCTTTTGAAAGAGGGGTGAAAAATATAATATTTTTTCACACTGGCACAATCATTATCCTAAAACAAATGACACAAAATGCAATTAGTGCTAACATGATTCTAATTTAATTCCAATTTGCTCTTTCTTTAACATAAAGGGTTCACCTCTTTATAGTGAGACACTTCTTCCTTCAATTCTTTAAGATTCTCTTTTTCAATGTCAATCTGTCTTGTCACTGCAATTTTCTCAAGCACATCTTCCATCTTGTCTAAATCCTTTGTGGAAATACTTGGTTCTTCCTTGAATTCTTCAGCAGGGGAAGCCTCTAATACTTCAGCACGGTCCACAAGTTCTAAACAAAAGACAAAGAGAGTTTATCATAATTTAGATGGCAATTTGACAGTAACCACCAACCCTCATACATACAAAATCAACACCAAATCCGTCTTGAGAAGCTAGTTTTCTACGACGGACCACATAGCTTTTTTTTTTAGCACTAAATGCAGCTGTCATGACACACTGTACAAAGAATATCCTATTGGGACAAATAACCTTAATATTTCTGATACTTTGAAAATCTGATATGTTAAGGAACCTCAATCCTCAAACAGAAAAAAAAACACTTACAAGAATAGCCATCACTAAAACTGTGCATCATATTCCATCAAGACCCAGGACTTTTTGCAACCTTGTGTGTATTTCAAGTACTCGGTGCATATAGATAGCAAAAGAACTCATATTCATGAATGGCAAGCATTATATGAGGATAGACCACTGATATGCAGATAGAATGTAAAATACCACAGGACAGAACAAATGGGGAGAAAATATGTCGAGCCCATTAGAGACTCTCTCCAAAAATCCACATTTCGTGTTTGAGTTTGAATAGGGGTGTGACTACAAATCTACTAACCATCTGAAACTGGCATCACAGAGGGTCTTGCATCAGGGGCAGAGACTGAATCCATGACAATCTCAGCAGCTTTGGCTTCCGCAGCATCTCTTTCTGCTTGCATAAGCAGCTAAAGGGTAAATAAATTTAAAAATTGAACAAAACTTAAGTTTGAACCTTTTTGGTGACAATAAAAATTATAAAACTCCAAGATTGGATGAAATAGTATCATTATCATTATTATCAATTTCTAACATTCTTATTATACTATCTCATTTTGAGCAACCATGTTGTTATATACAAAACCTAGAATGATTAGCAAGAAATTTAAAAAAAAACTATTTTCAAAACTTTTGACATACGACTAAAATATCAAGTCAAGCATTAGTGCTTTTAATATATGTATAAAATGCAGTAATACTTGGCCCAGCTGAGTCAGTCAGTTAATTGGAAGAAGAAAAACAATGGAATCATTTTTTTCATATAATTTTCCTCTGTACATTTATGGAAGTAACATATTGACAAACTTTTCACATCACTGTGAAAAAATATGAATTCTTACCATAGCTTCAGCTTTCATTTGTTCCTTCTCTGCTGCTATAATGTTTTCTTCATGCTGAATAACATCCAGTTTAGCCTTGTTATGCACTTTCTCACCACTCATTTCTGCCACCTTCACCTTTGCTTCGTTGGTCTGAAGAACAAAACAGAACATATGAGCCTGATTTGTGTATTTGCTCTGAGATGTCTAATACAGTAAATAAATCTGCTGGGGATGAATTTGGCAAAATTAGATATCTTTTATTTGAATATAAAGATTTTCATTTCACTGACATACATTTTTAATTTGAAACTCAATGATATTCAGTAGACCATCCTAAATAAAAGATTGGGAACTAGTGTAAACATCATGTCTACATTTCACAGAAAAAAAAAGAAGACAAAATATTGACAAACAGATTAATGACTATAAAGACAAATAAGATAAGACATACTTTGTTAATCCATGGTATAAAATGATAAGTGTAAACTTGTAATGTATATAAAAACTGAAGGAAAAAAAATTAAAAATTAAAAACTTACAGCAGTATCTGCAAGTTGGGTGATAGTAACACTGATTTTCTCCTCTGTAGACAATGTTTCTGAAAGATACAAAGCTCTAGACAACAAGAGCAACGAGGTCGGAATTTTCTCTTCTAAATGCAATTGCAACCATTGCTTCAGCTGATCTCGGAGACGTTCCTCTGCTATACCCAGGGCCCTCATACCACGAGCTCGATTAGCTGATTGAAGCTCTGCTATTGTAAGAGAGTCTACTCCTTCTTTCTTGATCATCTATGAATGAAAAAAAAAAAATCATAAGCATGAACACTTTCTTGACAAGGTGAGACTTAAAAACTTCTTCCCAATTCCTCATATCAAAATGTAAATCGACTCTTTAATACTTGAAGGGTCCGACAGTAAAATAATCCTACATATTGTTTTGAAAAAATTACAAAAATACATAATTCAAGAATTTACAATGAATTTTAGCTTCTTTTTTTTCATCAAACTTTTAAGAATAATTTCATCCGGTTCAAAAATTTTAGGCAAGCACATGAATATTTCTGAGTAGTTAAATGTAAAAATGTCAAAGAAATTCTTTTCAAGTTTATTCATTGATCTTAAAAAGAGCATTCCACTTATAAGAAATCAACAAATCTAAAACACTGTGTTACAGTTTCCACTCATACCTTATCATCAGCCAATAATCGACGCAAGTTCATCTGAAGAAGAAATCTTAGTAATGCATCGCTTCCAATTGGAGTAATTCCCAACATTATACAACATGCTCTGAGCTGCTGCCTACTGAGATTATCAAGGGTGATTTCATCTTCAAAAAGCTTGGCAAATCTCATGATATCCTTTGTCTTTGGTTTAATACCCTGGTCCCTGATCTGATAGAAGATATAAATAACCAAAGACAAAATCCTTTCGTGAATTGAAGGAAACAACATCGTTGACAAACCAAATATATAAAGTAATTGTGTTTACTAAGAGCTTATATCACTAGTTAAACCAAAAATCTTGCACATCATTGGGTTTCAATAAATACTTTCCATAATTGAACTTTGACTTTCTGTTATATTTTTTTTCTCGGACATTACTATGTGCATTTCCAGAATTGTCGCTGTTCAAAATTGTATAATAAAAAAAAATATAAAAAAATTACCTGATCCAGAAAACTTGCAAATGATTCTGTTTGACCTTCTATTTTTTTGGCCATCACTGCAGACTCTTTAAGGGTTTCTTGCAAGAACTTAGCCATTTCAATTTTAGCCTTTAGGGTCTGTTTCATTTTCTCTTTCTGTAAAAGATATGAATAAAAACAAATCAAAGTATGTGTAAAGAGGGATTCAAACACAATACAGATTTCAACAAATAATGCAATACTATCAGGATTTTACAATATAATAGAAATAATAAAACAGAGCTTCACATCATTAAAAATGTTAGTGTTCTTTTCACAAATAAAAATGGGCACATTGATACAATATTTTATAACAACGATGATCGATTTTGTCTTCACATTTAATATCAGAATTTTGACATTGAGGGCAATAAAGTTTTAAATTTTAAAGAATCTTAAATCAGATGACCCCGAGAACATTCTTTTTATCAAATTACCACATCAATACCAAAAATAACGACAAACCTCTGTTTTCTCTTCAGCAAATGTGCTTGGCAGCATATCGGGAAAGAGTTTCAATGCCACGGGGAGCAAAAACTCAGCAAAAGGCACTAACACAAACACTAACATGGGCAGCAGTCGGAACATATCAGCTGTAGTCCTGACGAGCTGAAAACATAAAGAAAATATATAGTTCATTTAAATGAGAAAATACAACACAAGACAAGACACAAGCCATAATCAATTTCTTTGAATAGTTTCGAGTTACGAATCTATTTATGCTAGCAAAAGACAACTTACATTAGATCTCTATCAAATATCAATACAAATGATAAATTTTATTCAAAGCAAACTTCACATGATCAACAGGAACACCTCCATGTAAAAAGAGCAGCACAATAGTATGCCATCAGAAAGTGTGTGACTCAACAGGTTCGATTTATTAAAAATGTATTTCTTCCATTCAATGCTACATTTTTTTTTAAATATTGAAGCAGGATATGTGAATTGATCATATATTATTACAGAAAGCAAAAAGATGCTCATTGTCAACTAAACTTGATATAACTGCTGAACATAGAGCCACTTTTGTGGGAATTGCAATTTAGAAGAAAAACAAACATTTTAGCATCAATGGGGTTTCAAAATAAGTTGATTGCTAAAAAAAGTTGCATTATTCACATGATGGGATTCATCATTGCTACCACTATATCTTAATAATTTAACTGAATTTCTAGAATTTAACAGCCAGCGAAGACCAAATATTTTGGTCTATCCATCTAGACAACGGTGCAGTTGCTTCCCATTGAAAACATAGGATGGTTCAAATACAAGCAAAAAAAATATAATGAAAATAGTATAAAGTATCAATATCCTAAGATGTGATTCTCACCTGTTTATATTCTCTTCGAGTGAGTGTCGCTCCATTGAGAATACGCCAAATAAGTTTTGAACAGATTTGAATATCGATGAAAAGTAGACGAAACCCATGATAATAATGAGTAATTGTAGCCCAAAGTCGTTGTGGAATTGTCTTTTTAGGTGTGATCACAGTGGTTTCCTCTACATGAACTGGTGTTGCTTTGGCTTCTTCAGCTTCTTTAACAATGTCTTTCAATGCTTTCACAGTTTTTTCGACTTTAGACTCTTCTTTTAATTTTGACGTAGAAGTATGAAAACAAGCAGATGGTTGTTTATATAAATTGTTTAAAACAAAATTGTCAACAGGCTTCTTGAAACAGGTGAATCTATGAACAAACTCAGATTGACGGTTCATTTGTGGAGAGAGAAATGGGTGTGATATATTCAACCATGGGGATTTATAAAGGGTATAAACAGATGACGTATCCAAGGATCGACAGTGTTGAATGACATCTGACTTTCTAGGCTTTCCATATTGATTGTGTGAAAACCTGAAAAATAAAACAATATGATTATATAAGAACCATCTTAAACACATCCACTCTCACACAGCATAGTGATTTTCAACCACTAAGACAAACATGATATTCTTGAAAGTAATTTTTAAAAACTGCAGTGTATTGCAATTATTAATACTGTTATCATCTAGTGGTCAATTTGTTGTTCAATTAAAAAAGAAATTGAATATTATATATGTTTACAAAACTAAGACAGAGTAATAAATGGATCTTTTAGGTAGATTATTTTCCATAAGGTGTATACCAATGAATGCAATTATTTCTGCACTGAAATGCAAATCAAATTGATTGCCTTCTAACGATAAAAAAGCAAGTTACTTAAGCTGGTTAATGATGTTTATGCTTGATAACTCTTGTTTATTCTCTTACCTTTCATTCCCTTTGTAATTAAATAAGACTCCACATGATCTACAGTGAGAAAGTACATATCTGTTGACTGAAAAAAAATTTGAACAATGATTTAAAATGTAGATTAGTCTACTTTAAAATGAAAGAGAATATGAACATGGTGGAAAAAAGGCTACTACGAGGATTGAGACCAAATAACCAAAATGACAATTACTTTTTAACCTAAGGTCTTCATCAGGTTGTACTTCAAGATAATAAGAAACTAAAAACACACACTGCAGAATGCACAACTGAAACTGATTTAAAACTTATCTTGGTAGAAATCACGGTAAAGTAAACTTCACTGCCAAGTCAATACTATATCAAAACCTTATTTTTTTAAAATATTTTCAACAAATAAATAGGTTCCTCCCTACCAATCTATGCTAATATCACCAAACATCTTGACTAACTGCGTCTAGATCTGGTGATGACTTGTGATGACAGCCGGAGTTTCATCATCAATAAGGTCATATTAATTCTTTAAAAGGGTGAGGACCTTATACATATCAACAAACATTCTTCTCCTTAACCGTTTCAATACTAAGGACACCAAAATCTTCAAGATTTCCATGTTCTTTTACCAGATAAATCAGATTTCAGTGAACTGACATATGCCAAAAGCCTGGAATCTGATTCATTGGGTATGAGCCCATACATTTTCAAGATTTTGCATAATATTCAGTTGGGTTAGAATCAGACATCGCTATGAAAGAGTTTAAAAAGATAATGGCTCCAGACGCCTGCTGCCATCACAATGAGAAGGGATTGGCAGCTGCAGTAGGTTCCAGAGAGGTGCCAGGCCCCTTGATCACTAAGACAAAGACTGCAGTCATTGAGAAATCCTGATCCCTAACTCATTTTTAATTTCTCCATCAACAGTTGGATTCTACACTTTGAAAACTACACAGCCAACATACATGACCCCGAGGATGATGGCCACATGACAGCATAATTTCGTCTTTTGTTCGTTACATTGCTTTGTGTTCTTTAGTTTTATTTTCTGTTCCATGTTCTTTTGTTATGACAAATGGCCTTCGTCCTTCATCAAGAAAATGTACATATCCATGTCTTGACTATAGTAGATGGAGACTCTACTCCACATTATAGAGGCTTTCTATGCCTCATGCCTAGGTCAACAAACTCTAAAGCTCATACATCTTACATAATATGTCAAGGGAAAAGGATTTTGGAAAGTGGATGAGATAATTTCAAAATTTCTTAGCAAATTAGATAGCTCAATGGAAAGTATCCAGAGTTTTGTGAAGATATCTAAATTGTTTATGTTAACTCTCTTCACAAGACCGGTATCAATCCACCTTGACATTGTTTACTGGCCTGAGTCAATCGGAGGACCATCAATAAAGAGAAAAGCCCGATAAGAGGTAGGATAAGAAGTCTATTGACAGTCATTTGTTGTTTTACCATTTAAAATAGAATTGGCCTTCTTCAGCATGAGGCAAGATGACATTCTTGTTGCAGGTTTGTTTTCAAAGACGATGAAGGATGTAATAGTCCTTAGTGTAATGTTAGCAAAACGTAAATAGATCAAGTAATAAGTATTGCAATGTATTAGAGGAAAAAATGAAGAAATCGAAGTCAACTTAAAGCTAACGATACTGAATGATTTGTTGGTAAGCTAGGTAGTCGCCACTCTTCATTTTTGTACTTGTACAATACCAATACCAGAAAACTGAGTCATTATGTAAGAATGGTAACAGAATATCTAAGTAAAGACTTCGGCATTACATAAACTATTCCACAAAACAAACTCAATTCTATCTCTATTTAGAGAATTACCCAATGATATCATTTTTACATCAAAAATAAATGTTCGTGTTTAATTGTTTATCATTAAATGCATCTTTTCATTTCAAAGTGACCATGACCTATGGATCTCAATGTTATTCGACTCCTGTTATCTGACCCAGTTGCACGATTAGAGATAGATCTAGACCACAGAGCAAGACTATAGACTATTTTTACAAGGCTCCCTGACTATTTATAATAGGCAAGAACAGACTAAAGGTTCAAGTTCAAGTTCAAAATATATTTCCATCTTGGATGTGGCATGGAAAAGCGCCAGACTTGAGATCAAGCTCAATAGACTAGTTAGAATACTGCAAATGACGGCATTTGCAAATTATGAATTAAAACAAAAACGATTTCTTGATTTTGAGTCGGGGGATCGCGCCGCACATTCTAGCCTATCAAGTCAAGAGAAGACTGTAGAGATCTAGATATACCGGGTCTACTTTTTCAGTTTATACACCCGATTGTCGTCACTATTGTCAGTGAAATTTAGTCCGCGATTGGTGATATTTTTTTTTATCGCCCGATTTCACGCCCAAACATCTAATAAGAGATCTTGTGTAAAAGTGCGAGGCAGCCTATTCACAAGGTAATCCCCTACCCAAGAAAAACATTGCTTGGAGTACAGATATGACATAGATAGACATACAGACAGTCAGACAGACAGATAGATAGATGCCGTAGATAGATATAGATAGATGAATGAATATCATTTTGGCAACCTGTCGGATAGTCCTTCACTGAGTGCCCATCATTGTCATCAACTTTTTTGCTCTACGAACGTATGCATTATTTGTTATCTCGGCATGCAATAAAAAGTAAAGAAATATTAAAAGGGGAATATAGGGATACAAGGGTTTAACAATAAAAAATACAATGATACAGCGCATGGAGAATGTCCAAGAGGAAAATTGGAAGAAAGAGAGAGAGAAGAAGGGGTGATAATTCATACCATTGCGAGAGGGGGTGGGTAGGGATGGAGAGAGAGAGAGAGAAGGGATGAGGTAGAGAGAGAGAGAGCAAAGAGAGAGAGACAGAGAGAGATTCACCTTCACGCTGCTTTCTAGATTTTCCTTCCTTTAATCCTTCTATCCACAGTTGTCACAAAGTATAAATCCATCAGAATCGAAATCAGGGCACATCAAATTCTTGTCTCCCCCCCCCCCCCCCCCACCCCCTCTGGGTTACTGGACGGACATTGATATCCAGTCTGCAGGCTTGGGACTGCCAATGGCCCATTAGGAGTATTGCCATGATGAGTACAATTATAATTATTTGTTAATATCTTCGTTACTTTATTTGTTGTGACTGTCCTGAGGAAAGCCTTAGGCCGAAATGTTGACGTCAGTTTGTCTTTGTCTCTCTTATGCCTGTTGGTACCTTTTTCTTCATTAGGTACCTCTCGACTACACATGCTCAGCAGTCCGTCCCAATAATACCGTCTGGGCAGGACACTGATCGGTCGCAGATTATTTTCTCCATCCCATGTGGGTCGGTAGCAATTTGACAACTGGGTGAAGTGAAACAGTTGAGTGAATTTCCTTGCCCATAAAACCCCCATGAAATAACCGCTTGTACTTGTAGGAATCGAACTCTAGGCTGAGTCGCTACCAATTCGGCCATTGTGCCCCGAAAAAACTTGTTAGGAGTGACATAAAGAAAATTAAAATCAACAACACACAACAAACAAACACAATTCTGTTGTCATTAACGAAATGAATATACAATACATCATCATTATTCTACTTCTACTTCTGTTGTGCGTTATTTATTCTCGCAATATTTTTGCGTTAATTTCTCAAATATAAATTTGATAGGAACATTTCAATATTGAAGGCCTAGCCTGTCCAGCTGAAGGAAACTGACCACTGGAGGGTTACAAATTACAAAAACTTTGTCTTGTACATGCGCGAGTGTGTAGTGGATGCATGGGGTGGTATTCCTATTTGTATATATTCAGTGTATATTTTTTTTTTGGTATGGTGAGAGAGGTATTTTCAAACAGAGATTATAATAGGAGTCAGAGTTATGAGTATTAGATAGGCTTTAGAAGAGATGGTGAAGGGAAGTTATTACCAAAGCACTTCAATTTGAGCAAAATGATCTGTCGGGCTTGCAGTGGCAGTGGCAGGCTGCCCCGATGTTGATGCCTAATCCTTGACCTGTTTCACCCTTCATTTATTCTTATATCTGTTGCTTTCTTAGTTTAGATATATCTAGATATTTTGTCGTGCATATGTTAATCAATTCTTGTCGATGTTTGCTCCAAGGGAAGTCACCGATATTTGGCTAGAATCACTTTTAGATCTATCTCACTCCAAGTGCTCTGATTCAGATCACATTGATCTCACTCAATCGGCACGGATGGTCTCTACTCTTGACTACCTACTACCTAGATCTAGTCTCGCTCTACAGTGTTTAGCTGCTTGTGTGATTGCCTCATAGAAATTAGAAGTCTTTGGATCGCCTTTGCCTTTACCGCCGTTCTTTGGTATGATATAGACAGCCTGCACGTGGTTTTCATGTGGGTTTTACTAGGCTACTTGATCGAAAATAAACTTATCAAGTCACGTGGTAGGTACCATGACAGGCGACAAAAAGAGATCATATGACTGAGAATACATCGAAGATGGCGGCAGCTTTAGTGAGAACTGTTGTTATTCTCCTCTTTTTTGGTGCTGTTTCACATGGCTTGAAATTAAGAAAGGTAAGCTATACAAAAAAAATTGTCCGCTATTTTGGTTGTTCAGAGTAGGAAATAAAATAAAATTAACTAAAGACCAATAAAAAAGTTGAGAATTCTAGGTCTAAGTTAGAAGTATAGATAGACGATCTGTCTACTAGTTTTTAGCATTCAACATTTTGAATAAATAACTGAGTGTAGTATAAAGTGTTCAGTCCTGATTTCAAGCATAGTCTATGGTAGTGTGGTAGCTTGCCATTGCTTTTCATGCTGCCTGTACTTTTATCCGGTCTAAACAGACCTGGTGCCCCATTTATTTGCTGGGTATACCGAGGGTGACACAAGTTTTCAGAGCTGAGCTGCACAGACTGATCTAGACTTTACAAATAAAAACCAATGCTCCATCATAATTCAGACCTGAAATGATTTTAAAAGTTTACAGTGCACAGTAGGACCCTGAATTTTGGTTATACAGGGCTACTAGTCACAGAATATGAGGCGGGGCTTGATGAGATTAAATTAATTCCTCTATTGAATTGCACACTGTAAAGTTTGATCTTATACAGTTTTATAGGTCTTGTTATTCTCTGCAATTAAAATGCCCTTTCATTAAAAACACTAGACATGCGGTTTGGGGGCGCCTCTGGTGGGGACTAGTTCTGTTCCTTCTCTTTATTTATCATCTTACTTTTCCATTGCTCTTAACAAGCTTACACACACAGCTGTTTTGTATTTCTATTAGCTCAGTCTTGGTCCTGCCTGTCATCCTAACAGACTA
>JAUEKZ010190182.1:0-11764 GCA_031471865.1 Melibe leonina | reverse complement strand
CCCCCCAGACCCGGCAAATAATGATGCAACTTGCTCTTTTTTAGCCGTAAATAAACCCTACACTCGAATGCGGTCATACCATGATCCTGTCACTGGTTGTAGCATTCAACCTTGCTGATTCCATTTTTTTTGCAAACAAAACAAGGATTTCACTGTCCCATGTCTGTTCAGAAATTTGATAACGGTATTACATATTTAATTCAACCCTAATTTTTTTCATTTGTCTGCTCGTTTGTTTGTTTGATTGTCCATTCAGTAAGTCAACGAGTTGGTATAGTAATAGTAATATGAAAGATCTTAGAAAGCGGATTCTGTTGGGTTTTTTTATGTTACTTGTCATGCGAGAGAATTGTGCTTCATGGTACCCCTACATCTTTTTCAACAAAATATTTTAAAGGTTACAAGTTACAGATGTTAGTAGCGTCTTGTTTTGTTTTTGTCACTCAGAAGTAGAGGAAAGCATTTTGACATTCTCCATCATGAAAAAAGACAACAACAACAACAACAAAGAAAGAGGGAGAGATAAACTTAGCAGTACAATTAAAACAACCAGTACCGGCTCTGAAGCTCAATAGGTAGAACATCTACTTAGGAACCGGACGGTCGGGGGTTCGAATCCCGGGCGCGTCATACCTAAGACGTTAAAATCGTGGTTTTAGTAGTAGATGCTCCGCCCGACGCTTAGCGTTATTGGAACAGTGCTAAGGCTCGGTGTCAGTATACTGTGACTGAGTGTCATATTTGAAAGATCTCTCCATTTATCTCTGCTCTGTGTGGCGTTAAACATGTTTTGAGAGCTCTCCTTTGATATGGCCAACATTGTGTTTAAAAAGGCGTTGCACACAACCAACAACCACAAACAACCGGCAAGGTTCCAGAAATTCATTTCCTGCACTATCAGTCAGTATGTAATTTGACGGGGAGAGGGAATTTGTTTTCAAGTAAACATAAAATTCACTTCATTTCATTCTTCTTGGACAGAAAATTATTTGACCTTGTATCTTGCGGACATTCAAAGCATCGTCAGATACCGTTCCATAGAGCTGGTGTTAATCTCGTTTTTTTGTAGCGTAAAGCGAAAAATCATTGAAAAGGGTTGCCACAGTCTAAATAGGACGCTCGTCTTTCGCAGATTACTAACCCGAAACCCAAATTGTTGTTCGGTACCCATTTGACACCTGAGTGGATTCCGGCAATCAGAGGAAATTTACTTGGCCAAAGAAAAAACCAAAGGTTTCCTGACAGGTCCTTGGTTCAAACCCCTTTCTGATCGCTTTTCTACATTTTAATTGTTATGCTTTCTATGGCTTTGTCTCGTACGTGCTCTGTAGCAGACAAAGTTTGCTTGGCCGTTTCACATTCATGACGAAAAAATTATCAAAACGATTATCTTTTTCTTCTCAGCTTTGATTCATAACTTTTCTATTCCCGCTCAAAGGCTTGCGTTAATTATACGCAGGCCATTCAGTGATTGTATATGACGCTAATTTGGGTTAATATTAAGATAATGGTATTGGTATGTATTTAGAATACCTTACCACAGGCCTGTGATCTCCAAGTTAAGCAAATTAAAACATTAACCTGTTTTCATGTTTAATAGATTTCACTAAGACCAGAGATTAATGATCATCCTGGATTTTATTTGATGGATCGGTCTGCAATGCTTTCTCACACAATTATCGGTTTCATA
Source organism: Melibe leonina (assembly GCA_031471865.1). Taxonomy (NCBI): domain Eukaryota; kingdom Metazoa; phylum Mollusca; class Gastropoda; order Nudibranchia; family Dendronotidae; genus Melibe; species Melibe leonina. The sequence goes on along the minus strand of JAUEKZ010190182.1, from coordinate 10,074 downwards.
ATCAACCACTTTGGGTTAACTTATCCAATCAGAATGTCTATCTAAGCTGGTTTTAACATCGTTCCAAATGCCAGGTGAGTACAACACTACAGCTAAAGTACATCCCTTTATCACATTCACCATGGACAATAATAATTAACATATTCTGTGTCCTCAATCAAATCAACAGCCTCCAATACAGGTACGTCTTTCTCTAACGATACAAGTTTGATATCATCAAATAATATAAGCCTGCCACTTTCACCAGACCTTTACGTGGATAATATGCTGGCCAGGTTATGAAATTACAGTCCAGGGGCTCAGCTATCCACGGTTTGTAGTTAAATAAACCGATCTACTACAATTAACGAATGATAAAAGTATGTACAAAAATCATAGACGCCATTTGTAGATTCTGACAGTAATATAAGGTATTAATAATCCTGCCAATTCTCTCAATAATACGTTTGTCTGACATTTTTCTGGACTTCTATATATAGAAAATCTAATTGATTTAACCTTGCCTCAAATCATAAAGTCTTGTTGTTTAGTTGGTTGGTTGTGTCTGTTTGGCGCCCTTTTTATCACAATGTCGGAGGAGGTCTCCAGGCAAGTTAACGAGCTGCCACACATAGATCAACGAAAAGGGCTCCCTCGAATCTCTCACCCTGCGACAGTATAGCGTATGTACTGACAAGGAGGCAACCTAACTTTTAGCACCGAGCGGTGGGTAAGTGTATCGGACCCTGGTAAGACATTAAAATTGGCATCTTAGGAACAGTGTACTGCCAGGCGGCCGTCGTTATGGAAAACGTGCTAAACTAGTTGGCCTGGTGTCAGAATTTGTGCCTGGGTAGGATATTCTTATGAATCCCTCAGTTTACCTTTGTGTGGCAACACGTTAACTTGTCCAGAGAGCATCGCCTTTGTTGTGACCGAAATTGTGGTGAAAAGGGCGATAAACAGGCGACCGACCAACCAACCCTTTAAAAGGACGAGCTGCATCTGTCGGCTCATTCCAGCTGTCCGTGTGAATGGTGACCCCAATCCCCGTTAACCCTCCCAATTACCTATAACTCATTTCACATTTCGCTCAATCTGCGCAATTCTACCTCTCTGTTCTAGCCTTAAGCCGTCTAGACTTGGGGGGAAGGTGATGTTGGGGGGGGGGGGGGGTCGATTAACACGTCTGGCAATCGATCGGCAATGAGTAATTTTCTTTTCTTTCCTTCTTTTTAAAATTTTTTACTACCATACATAATTCAAAATATCTATCTGAATGTCACAACATAATATACGTGTACTACGATATACAAAAGTTCAAAGGAATCAAAAGAATTTGACAAGGAAGGCGAGGTAATAAAATAAAAGGCCAACATTCATGACTTGCTAATAGTTTAATACATAAAAATAATATTATGAAGTTGTTAGGTATCACAGTCATGGATGGACAATGTATGGACGGCAAGAGTAGATGGTGGTCTGTAAGTATCGGATGTCACGTAACAGTAACACAGATAGCGAGCAAGGATCATGGTAGTATATTGACATCAGAATTGACAATGAAACATTCAATTGTTTGCATCAACAAAGTCTACCGATAAAACACAATATGTCTGAGAATGGGATACAGATTAAAAAAGGAAGAAAAATACGAAACGAAGGAAACCTGAGACAAGTCTACAAAAGTACCTGAAAATTAATTCTCCGCACAGAAAAATATACCATACCGGCGTTTAGTTAAAATTAAGAGAAATATTTTATGCCAGTATTGAATCTTTCATTCGCTGAGAGGTGTGGAATAAAATAAATAATCCCATTATCATTCTTTATTGTTAATTTTCTGTATGCATCTTTACCTTTTTTATTTTGTACATTTTAATGTAAGATACCATGGAGTTGGTTATCTTAACCATGAAACTTCCCTGATGTATGGGGTCTTTAGTGATGTCAGTGTTGTGGCTGTTTTCTCTTAAAAATCACGCTGTATGTGTGTGTGTGTGTGTGTGTGTGTGAGGGGGGGGGGGCGGTGGGGTAAGGATGGGTAGGTGGGTGATTCTACAGCTTCTCGAAATGAAAACATGTTTTCATAATGTATAAAATGGATGAGATAGGAATGGAGAAGTAGACTGTTAAGCACACATTTGGACTTTGGGGTTGCAAAGGCATTGTCCACATAAATTTCAATTGAACTGCAAGATATGAATTTCAGATAATATAATTGATATAAAAGAAGAGAAATGTCGTGTGTACACTAGATCTCAAGTGCTTATGTTTTCCAACATAATAAATAATCAATAGTACCTGCTCTGCTATATTAGCAAACCAGTTTTGCTTATTTACATTTTTTTAAAACATTTATAGATTGCTAATCATTCAAAATAAAGAAATTGTGTATACATCCCTAAGAATAAAAGATAACATCATATGAGTAAATATGTAATGGAAGGGAAATAAAAGAAGGGGGACAACTACAAACAAAAAAAATGTTTAGAATACATCATCCTAGAAGTGAACTTGAAAAATGTCATGGCGTTTCGAAGCAGGATATCTACTTTATTGTTGTTTTATATCGTATAATATTTCCGTATTCACTCAATTCTTAATATACAGGATGATATGGATGAGATGCTTTTTTACAGAAAGAATAATATTTAAAAGACAAATAATATTCGATATCATGGTTTATACAATTAAATGATGAATACAATTAAGTACAAGTAGAAAACTACTGGGTGGAGCCATCAATAATATTATGTTGAAACATTTTCGCTCTTAAATAGAAAGTTTTGGAAGAATTTGAAAAAAACATGAACAGGGAAATTACATCGGTCACTTTATATAACAAAGGCCATCACTGAGCTTTCTGCCACCCTCTGCAATATCCTTAACATGGTGGTGGTGATAGTGATAGTTGTAGTAGTAATGGAAGTAGAAGTAGTGGTGGTGATGGTGATAGTAGTAGTAGTATTAGTAGGAGTGGTGGTGATGGTGTAAGTAGTAGTGGTGGTAGCAATAATAGTAGTAGTGTAGTAAACGTAAGAAATAGTAGTAGTAGTAGCAGTAGTAATAATAGTGGTGGTAGTGATGGTGGTGTTGGTAGTAGTAGCAGTAATATATCAGCAGCAGTGAGGGATGGCGGTGGTATTAGTGGTGGCAGTAGCAGCAGCAGTAGTATAAATAGTGGTAAAGTAGTAGTAGTAGAAGTAGTAGTAGTAGTAGTAGTAGTAGTAGTAGTAGTAGTAGTAGTAGTAGTAGTAGGTAGTAGTAGTAGTTTTAGTAGCAGTACTGGTAGTATACGTTGTAGTAGTAGTTGTTGTAACAGTAGTAAAAGTAGTCGCAGTGGCAGCAGCAGCAGCAGCAGTAGTAGTAGTAGTAGTAGTAGTATCTTAGCAGTAGTAGTAGTAGTAGTATCGTAGCAGTAGTAGTAGTAGTAGTAGTAGAAACAGCAGTTGTAATAATGGTAGTGGTAACAGAAGTAGCAGTACCATTCATTTTTTTTAGAACGATGACATCAACTGAAAAAAAAGAATCTTTACTCACAAAGCCTGTCTTATAAATTACAATGGCTTTGAGAAACGTTTTTTCGCTGTGCGATGTTACCAATCTTTTCTTTCAAACAGTGGTATGCTTCCTAACAACCGTACTTGAATAAATCAGAGAGTGATCTAGTAAGACGGGGCTGGACAGGAAATGTTAAAATAAAAGAGGAAGAATCACTTTAGAACAATTATTGGGAGAACTAATAATAAAAAAAGAGCAGCAGCTGATCAACACGATGAAAGAGACAAAAAGACGTGAAACAAGATGGGGTAGGGAGGGAGGGAAAAGGGGGTTGTCTGTCCACTGTGCGACGGAGTTACCTCTCGTTGCCTCCCCTGCCGCGATCATCGTCATTTCCGTTGCCCCGCTGGTCAACCTTCCGGCGCAATTTGGACACGTCCTCGGAAACTTGTCTAATTTCGTCCTCTCTCTGTTGTGAAAAGACATGAATGGCGGGGAAGATGCTATTTAATTTGTACAGTCAACCGCTTGGACAAGAATCAAATGGCGTTATTTTTACCTCCAAAATAAAAGGTAATGAGGCTAAATGAAAAAAAAACCAAACCCCCAGACACTGGAGAAAAAAAAAATATACACAGCTAAGGCATTCCCTTTTATAAAGCAGAAAGTTCATTAATATAAATGAATACAATAATATTGGTACAAATAATCACAACGATAACAATAATAAGGATGAAACTACTAGTGATAAAAACAGTAATGTTGGCAGCCAATGTAAATCGTATAAAGTTACATAAAATCGTTTAGCATAATATAACATCATAACTACAGGAGAATAATTTAACCCTTTCACTGCTTTTCTGTTTTTGTACCAGATCAATCAGATTTCAGTGAACTGACATATGCCTACAGCCTGATAATCAGGTTTTTGTCATATGTTCGTTCACAGAAATCTGATTTATCTGGTATAAGAACACGTACATTTTTAAGATTTTGCATATAATTCAGTTGGGCTTGAATCAGACCGCGCAGTGAAAGGGTTAAAACACTTATATGTGTATTCGGTTTCTATTGTTATTTACTATCTTAAAACATTAAAATTGTCCCTCAAACACAAAGGTTATTGGTCAAAATATCACACGTGTTAGATCAATCATGGAAAGGATCTTTTCCACTTCTTAATTAATTGTCAATAATCAAGAGTTAGACTTAGTTACTTCAAACAGAGATTCATTAAAGAAAAACAACAAGAAATGAACCCGTGAAGTTGTTGGATAATGAAGTAAATATACTGACCAGCATTTAAAAAGCAAAACACTTTTATAATCGAAATAGAGAGTCATTTCAAATTATATGGATCAAACACAAACATATGTTGCTCATGATGCGTACGTTGTGCGATGACATGAGGAATTGAGTTTGTGTTGTAAACGTGTGTCTTTGCCTACACGCGTTGATAAAAATACACTTTCCTTGAATTAAAATCGACCATATCTACCATTACATTCTAGAGAAGTTGTCACCATTTCTATAAGATTGAAGTTCTTTTCATGTAAAACACTTTTGTATTCACCCTTTCAATTATACTATGTTTATTTCGTAAGCTGCTACTTAGATACTCAGGCTTTTGGCATTAACTGTCAGTCCATTGAAATCTTATCTATCTCTGGTAGAATAACACGTTGTTTTTTTTTAAAGATTTTGTATATTCTGTATGGTTAGAATTGGGCCCTGTAGTGAAAGGGGTAAGATTCTAGGAAGTGCCATACGTTCTCGACGAGTCGAGAGTGAGTATAATGCAGCCTGTATTCGTCCTCAACTGGTCTAGAGCCACCCGCTCGCATTACAGTAGTGTTAAGAAAGCACTGAAAACCAATACACTGCCTATTATTCTAAATTGGGCCATTTCCACTTTACAAAAATGATACCTTGGAATCAAAGAAGTGTTCTTTTTTTTTCAGGAAAATAACTGAATAAGAGAAACATCGATAACAAAAACATGGAGCAAACTAATGGACGTGCATGCTTTGACCCTTGTTGGTTGGTTGACCACCGCAGCTCGTGACTTTAAATCGTGCTTGGTTTGCCTTCCTCGCCACGATCGTCGCCATTTTAAGTCAGGAACGATCGTCACCATTTTAAGTCACGCACAGCCAAAACACCTTAAAGTTTCGGTTTCAAGTTTTAGACAGGTCAAGGATGTATACACTTCCAAAGTCTTAAGTTTCAACGAAAAATGTCACCATGGCTAAATTTGTCAAACAATGAAGGAAAAGTAGTGGATACTGAAGGTATTTTTCTTTACTAGACTAATAATAATAGAAAGCCTTAACAAGTATATTTGTACTGATGATAATGTGGAAATTAAGGGGGGGGGGTATTTTTATAAATAAAAGAAACAGAATAATATCTCCTTTGCCTTGGAAACGCTGACATGTTCATTTTCTATACAATCAATTTGAAATGTTCAGCTCGGTAAATTTTTTACAAATTTGTTTTGATTAAATAAATTATATTCTTTACTCCATTATCTGAAGCCATGAAGAAGTGGGTTTTTTGTTTGGCACGCAAGACTTCTTGGTTGTGGGAAATTTTAAAAAATCGTTCTTCACGATTTTTCGACATAAACAGAGGCCAATCTTCGAAAAACTAGATGTGTCACACAAAATCCTTTTGCACGAATTTTTAAACTCATTTTCAAAGACACACACACACACACAATCTGCGTATTAAAGTCTTTCAGTTGCTAAAATGGGGTCATTTCCTGCATGGTGTTAATCCTATCATTCAATGCCTCTGATTATCATCACCATTACCATACATCAGAGGTTGAAATATAAAGTGTGTTTTGTCCATCTTGTTCGGACTTAAAACCGATTAAATATATGTTTAGTTTTCAATTTGGCATTTACTTTTAGAGCACTTTGCAAAACGTACGGTATGCAGTATTTTCTACCTTAACAATAAATCTGTGGAAATTCAGAAAACTGAAAGTATTTGAGATGAGCACAAGGAGGGGTTATATAAATGATAGTCAAAAGTTGCTCGGAAGATATTTCTACAAAGGGGAAGTAGTGGCTGTATTAGGAGGAAAAATACACACAGTGAGAATTACAAAATGATCACAAAAATACAAAAATATACTCACCATAGAAAATTAAGTTTTACTAATGTTATTATAACCAAAAGTACAGGAGAAAATGTTTTCCTCTAATTTACGAGGTAAGAGAGTACTTTAAAATCATATTTCAATCATATTATAATAAATAATCTCGTGCTTTAATATACACTGTATGCAAATTGATCGAGACGATGTCAACAGCATGAACCGTCCTCATAGATATATTAAACTGCAGTTGATATAAATAATTGAGTAGTTGTATTACATCACGGCAATCAGAAAGGTGAATTAATAAAAAAAACACCCGATCCACTTTACACACATATATTATATTATGACACAGCGGCCATAGTTAAGTTTTTCATAAGTAGTTTACGGTAAAATGAGGACAGATTGGAAACCACCACCACGTGAAAGCACTCGAGTGTCTTTGCCACACTAGCAACTGGCCATTAGTTTTGAGTTTGATGCAGTTTGATATACCTTCGGATTCGTCCGTAAGTTTTCCCAGGCTACACCTCGGCCAGGATCTGTTCCGCCGATCGTGTCTCCATTTCGGACTTATTTTCACTTTCTGTGTTTGATTCCGTTGCTTCGTTAATTTCTCTCCCGTCATTTTGACGATCCTCCCCATCCGGAGTGCTAGGTATCCAGTCCAGTCTGTTTGTTTGGGAACCTTCCCCTTTTTCCTCTTTATCCTTTTTATCTGCGGTGGTCATCGGGCTACGGCTAGTGGTCCTGCCATTGGGTGTCGCTGGGTGCCAATCTAAAGTATTCGGGGCCGTGTCCTCTGCCTGAGGGGAATCTTTGGGTTCTCTTGAGGGGCCAGTGGAGGCGCCATCCTGGTCGTTGAAAAGATTCGCAGCTCCCTTCAATGAGGCAGACTGGGCCTCGTCCACCACGTCCACGGGACTTTCCGTGAAGGAATTGTGTCTGGTCACAGCCCTTTCGGGAGTTTTCTGCTTTCGTTGTCCATCCGGCGACGCAATGTTGGATTGTTTGGGCAGGTTGTCACGCAACGGGTCATCCCGTGGGAGGGATTTCTCCCCGTCATCGGACACCGTCACAGGCTGTTCATCATCCTGCTTACTTCTACGGCTCCTCTGGCTCACATTCGAGATTGGTCTTTCGGGGTCTTTGTTCTCATTCCTACTATTTCCAAATGCAACCGTTTCTAGTAAATTCCACGCATCATCATCGTTAAGATCTTCAGCCCTGTCTTCGGACACGGGTTCCAGGGGGGTCTTTCTTGCAGCGCCGCCTCTCGGTGTGACTTCCTCCGGCATTCCGTTTTTGTTCCTAGAGAACTGGGCAGCGTACCCGTTGGGGTCCGACACGGCCGTAGAGCTGGGGTCCGACCTGGTGGTGGGCTGCCTGAGAGGGCTGCGGCCGTAAGGAATGTCCTGTGTGATGTCCTGCTGCAGAAAGTCGTCTATCCCGTATGCAGAGTCCAAATCGTTCCTTAAGTACATGGGCAAAGTGGACTGAGAGCCTGAGTGCAGGCCAGCCTGAGACTTGAGCCGATTAAGCTGTATCTGAAGATCTTCTAGACCTTCTAGACGCTGTTTACCAGTGGTCACCATAAAAAAACATCAATAGATCAAGCGTGTGTTTTACTTTTCAAAATAAATACAAGGTTGTCAATATCTCTTATAGCATATTATATGTGAAGAGGGTAAAAATGAACAATTGTTGTAAGGAAAGGAAGAATGTGCCTGATCAAAAGAGTGTAAAGGAACAAAACAGAACATGAAAACTAGTCTAACACTATAACAACTCATTTAAGATTTCATTCACAACTATTATCTGTCTCCCCTACCTTATCCCTCTCTCCTTCGATCCTGCTCTCTCTCTCTCTCTCTCTCTCTCTCTCTCTCTCTCTCTCTCTCCTCTATTTCTCTATCTCCCTATCTTCCACCTCTCTCCTTCTATCTCTCTCTTCCTGTCATCTCTTTCTCTCCATATATATAATACAATACATATATCATAATACTTTCACCACTCACTTTCGAATCCCTTTTATATCACCCGTCTTTTTTTCTTCCTCCTCCTTTCCTTTATCCTCTCTATTTCTTACTCATCATTTTTCATCTCGTCTCCTCCTCCTCTTTCTTCTTTATCTCCTTGTTCTTCCCCTTCTTCTGTCTCTTTATCTTCGCAAGAAGACATCAAATCTAACACATTCACCTCCCCATGCTGTTCACGTAGCTATATTCGTTTTATCAAATCGAAAACAATTGAATAGTGAATAACTTGAAATACATGCATCTAGTCCAAATATTCGAAAACTAATGACACTGCTTGAATCATTTGCCGTGTCAATCATAACATGAATAAGTACTGGAGTTACGATAAATGCTAGGAGTGAGTAATCAAAAGAACAACAAAATGTATATTATACCGACAATTCACAGAAAAAGACATGACACAAATACTATAATGACAACAATGATTGTAACGATAGTAGAAAAACACTGAATGGATAATGTGGTGACGTACCAATTTCTGTTCGGACTGGATCTTCATCCCAATCACCGTCTTCACTGTCTGAATGGACTCGGCCAACTTCCGGATGGAGGCCTGGGTCTGTAACACACACAGACACACACACACACAAACACACAAACACGCAAAGACACAAACACACACATACACAATCACACACACACATACATACATACATACATATACACATATACACATATACACAAAAACATACACACATACACATACATAAACACACATATACACGCAAACACATATACACAGATAAACACATGCATACACAGATAGACACACACACACACACACACATACACACACGCACACACACACAGACACAAGACAAGACGTGAAGAGGAAAAGAATAACAACAATAATAAGAGAATGATCAATAATACTTTGTTTCCTTATGGGCAGATTTCGAAATTTAATTTGTTTTTTTTCCTACCATTAGCCCTTTCAATGCCGAGGACACCAAAATCTTCAAATCAGGAAGACTTTGGTGTCATTAGCAGTGAAAGGGTTAAGTCTAAGGTAGAACGTGGCCGGGGTTCGAACCATCGACCTGCCGGTCAAAACGCGGATCGCTCTACTGATTGAGCTACGGGGCCAGTCAGTGACACACACTCACCTCTTGTAGATCTTGCACTGTCGGTGCTTGGGGTTCCCGTTTGTTCTTCAGCAAAGACAGCTCATGCTTCAAGTATTCAATGTCTCGAATTCTACAGCAAGAAATTGAAGTAATGATTAATGAGGGGTGTGTAAATTAATCAAGTTTGCTGAACAAATTAACCGATTGATAGACAAATTTATATACAGATAGATAGATAGATATATAGATAGATAGATAGATAGATAGATACGTGGATAGATATATAGATAGATAGATAAATAGATAGGTGGATAGATAGATAGATAGATAGATAGATAGATAGATAGATAGATAGATAGATAGATAGATAGATAGA
>JAUEKZ010190149.1:0-12400 GCA_031471865.1 Melibe leonina | reverse complement strand
ATAAGATAAGATAACTTTATTGATCCCTCAACGGGGAAATTATTTTACAATGTTACATACTGACATAGGGATGCGCCGTAAGACAGGAAACAATAAAATGAATAGGCAAAAATAAATCATAAGCATAACTGATTAGATAAAAAAAAATATAAAAAAATAAATAGAATAGAATATAATTAATAACAGATAAAACAATGAATTTCATTAAGGCCTTGGGTGTAAAGTGTTCAAGATCGAAATGGACCAAGGCAAGAATGAATGGCCATAACGTCGGCATATAAATGTCAGTCTCCTGAAATCTTATTCATGTGGTATAGAAACAGGCGGATTTTGAAGATGTTGATATGTGACAAATAGTCAACATTCACAGCATGTTCGACCAGTTAAATAAGATTCAATTAATTGACATAACATAACAAACACCTGAATTTCGAAATGTCGGCATATAAATAATAAATGTCAGTCTCCTAAAATCTTATTTATGTGGTATAAGAACAGGCGGATTTTGAAAATGTTGATATGTGGCGAGATAGTAGCTTGATTAAAAATAATTTTAGCAGTGAAATCGTTAACCCTTTCACTGCTAAGGACACCAAAATCTTCAAATTTTTCCTGTTCTTATACCAGATAATTCAGATTTCAGTCAACTGACATGATTTATGAAATGATTTATCTGGTATAAGAACACGTACAATTTCAAGATTTTGCTGGCGACGGCGTGTCATCGGTAGAGTGAAACTCCAGACGGTCTAAACCATAGATGTCTATGGTCTAAACCCAGCTCACGTTCCCTGTTGGCGCAGTTGGCCTAGAATTGAACCTCGCTATGAAAGGATTAATATTAATAGGCACGAATAGCAAAATAAAGTCAGTTGTTTGTCACACTTGTGTATGTTGATTGGCCAGACATTGAAGAATGTGGTGACCTTAGCACTGAAATGATTAACACTGTCTTCATAAAGCTGGGCGTCTGGTGGGAAAGCTGCTAACTTGCCGATTTCATTGTCTTGGGTATCATTATCATGTGAGCGGGGTTCGAATGTACCACCTACCGGATCCAAGATGGACGCTTTGCCAATTAAGACATGGAGTGTGTGTAGTTGTGTCTAAGATTGCACCTGATTGACGCTATGATAGACTATACACACACTCTCTCTTTCAGTGGGAGGACCCATTTTGGACCAGGGCTATGATTAATTGACGACTTTTCAATAACTTGTGAAAAACAATAGCTTTTAAAAACAAACCGATCCGATTTCATTAAAAACTAACAAAAAAAAAGCAGGAAAGAAAGGAAGATCTACCATTATTTGACTTGATTCGAACTTGATTCGAAACGTGATAATTTTCTGGACATTGTGAAATTCTAGACTTGATTAGTATTCATGACGTCAGGCTTGATTGCTGTCTGTTATAATTTCATGTTAAATAAAAAAAAAACCAAAACTGTTTTTCATTTATACTTTAATTACTCCACAAGAAGGCGCAACGGAAGAACTGTTAGAGACCCAGCACAGAACCCGGGGGCACTGGGTTCAATTTCTACCAATGGCACTCCTATCTTTTTCTTGTGTAAGGAAATTTACTTCAATTGCCTCACCGCGCCCCGGTGTAAAATAATGGGTGCCAATCCATAGTTTTGGTTTTGAAAAGTAATCTGCGATAGACCAGTGTCATATCCAGAGGATGGCAACCATTTTCATTTGTCTGCTTCACGCTACAGAATACGGGATAAGCTCCGGCTCCATGGGCCATTAGGCTCTAAATGACATACTTTTTACCTTAAAGTAACGCCTTTCTAAGCAAAATATAAGTCATGTCAAATGTGGAGCTCTCTTGAAAATTTAACGTGCTGCCACACAGAGATAAACGGAGAGTTCACTCGAATATCTCACCCATTCACAGTATACTGACACCGGGCTAAACCATATGAGAACTCTTCCCATTACGCCGAGCTAAGCTTTGGCCGAACTGGTTATATAACGCAGCACAGATTCCGGGGAGGAAAGGTTCTGTTCCTATGAGTGTCGCTTCAGTTTTTCCTTCTTGGGCAAGAAAGCTTACCAACTCCATCTGCCTCGCTCCATTCATGTGCAAAAATTGGTACCAATCCATACTCTGGGTTTGGGAAAGTAATCTGTTATAGACCGGTGTCCTGTCCATGACTTTTACTTTTTTGTTTAGGCGGCTTGGGCTGTACGCATTAGCTCACCCGGTAGAACGTCAGACTTTTGTGTTTAAAGTCTAGGGTTCGATCTTCCTGTTACTGTTAGGTGGATTTTTGGTTGTCGAGAACAAGAAAACTCTACCATCCATCCAGCAGTGAAATGGGTAACACTAGGTGCTTGTTTTGTCCGACTATGTATTTCAATTATTGCTGTTGGCTGGGGGAAAAGTAAGTATAAGTGTGAACGGCGATTAGCACGGTTCGTAGAGCGGGGCCATTTACCTTTAGGGCATCGCGTTGAGTTGTTGTTGCCCTGTTTAACGCACGTTTTAATACAATTTATTAAGTCATATCAAAGGCGGAGCTCTCTAGACAAGTTGACGTGCCGATTCACAAGAGATAAATTTAGGGCTTACTGGAATATATCACCCAGTGAGAGTATACTGACTCCTGGCCAACCAGTCTTAGTACTGTTTCAGTTTCAAGAACGTTTAAAGTCTGGCGGGGCAGCTGCTAAATTGGCGTTTTGAACGTCTTGGGCATGACGAACCCCATACCTACCGGCTCCGACACGGACGCTCTGCAACTTGAGCAACAGGGCCTGTGAATTCTTGCGATGTAGGTGTTAACATTAACATCAACACCCGTGGTATTTGCTTGATGATAAATCAGACCAACAGCCGGAGGGGACACAGCAGCTGTGAACATGCCCTACCCAACGTTCGTTGACCAGCCTGGTCCGAGTAGCTTAACGGATGGAGCGTCCACCTCGGAACAGGTAGGTCGGTGGTTCGAACCCCTGCCGCATCATGCCTAAGAAGGTAACCGTTTCAATGCTATGGACACCAAAATCTTCAAGAGTTGCTTGTAGTCTGCTGATGTCCGGACACATTTCTATGTATTCTTCACACTAAGTAAGTGTATAGAGTTCGTTCTTGCCTTGTGCACTTTCGTGGGCAGGTCGCAGTTTTCGCTCCTGTGTTCGAATTCAACGGAAAATTAAACGAACCAAATTTTAGCCATATGTGTTTTACTCAAGTTCATGCAAATTCAGTTTAAAAATGTGAGTTCGCTCCATAAATTTCCAGATTGATATCAACGTAAAATTGACATTTATTTTCACTGACGTTAGCCTTATTTCTTTTTATTGACCTTATTTTAATTCACTGACCTACGTAGTTTCAATGTCAACATCGCCGTGATGTGTTACTAGTAATCATAGACAATGTCTCAATGTCTGGACTACATGGTGTGTGATATAATAATAATAATAATTCATTTATATAGCGCTGTCGCCTTCCATAATATGGCAGAGAAAGAGCCAGAACAAAGGGACAAAACTCTAGAGCACACCCACACCTTACTGGAGAGCTTGGATCGTAGACTTTGTCTTATTGAAAACAAAACCAGTACGGACAAACAGTGAAAATCAAGCGCATAATAATATTCATAACGACAGTCCCACTACTGCTAGTGCTGCTGAGGTGCAAAAGGAGTTTGAGGAGATCATGAACTCTGTGTCAAAGGTCATCCTGCCTCTCTGGCTTAAAGTAAACGATTCCCCAGTGGGAGTTAAACATGAAAACAAGCAATATACAGAGACTGCATTAAAGCTATTATGGACAGTACAGAGGATGACTGATACGTTCTCACAGAGAAGGACATGAATGCTATTTACACCGCTCTGTCCGCATCATCATACTTTCTCCAAAGCGAATACGCACACATAGTTGTGCGGAGTTCATTCGACGAGGAAACATCTCGACTATTCAGCAACCTTGAAAACAACTCTTCAGTGTTCTCCGAAACATCGCTTCAGAATATCCAAACAGCAACGGAACTGGCTCCAATCAGAAATCTCCATCAGCGCAATCAAGTTCGGCATCATGCACCCAACCCGTCACGCAATTTTACATCCAACAGGGGAGGAAGAGGATTCTCCAGCTTTCTTTCAGCGTCCTGGCCGGTTCCCGCGACAACCGTTTCATCAACCACCTCGGGACCTCAATTAAACTTAGCCTTCATGAATGATTTTGTTGGAGCGCCGCTTACACATCATTATCCAAAAATGGAAACAATTGGGTGCATCAACAACCGTTCTCGATTGGATAGAGAATAGAGTACCCATTCCGTTGAAACAGGTGCCCACCACCCCAATACACACTCGCTCCAATAAATCTTTTTCAAATAAGGAGAAAAAATGTATCATTCAGGAAATAAAAACACTATGTGAGCAAAAGTGCGTAGTAAAATGCAAGGCAGGGTAAACCAACTATTGTTTCTCCTATCAATACAAATACAGTGCCGAAGAAGGATGGTTCTTTCCGGCTGGTCATAGACCTAAGAACACCTCGAGAGTTGCAAAACCTGAAACAAGCCTTAGTGAAACAATAAACGACACAGGCTAAGAGCCGCACGCCTATCATGCCAACTAGACCGTTTTAGTTTTATAAATTATTTGAAAAATGGGAAAAAAATTATAAATTATCCCAGAAGAAATTGAGACAATAAGCGATTGCCATCCTTACACTGTGCGTCATGTGTCGGTCGCCCGACATGATCATTAAACGGAAACATGTCACATTAACGACGATGGGTCGGCGACCGTCATTTTCTATGGAATAAAGTATGACAAAGACCGTAATGGCTTCGAAGTCCTCATCCAACCTGCTTAAAATAGAATACATGTGACCTCATCAGCTGCTTCAAATTGAAATTGTATTTGTGTAGAACACGTGAGATGGTAAATAGGGAGGGCCTTGTGTTTGTTACATTACAAAACCCCCCCACAGTGGCTTATCATCGGTGTCTATTTCATCTGTACTTCACGACACTAGACAAGAGGCAGGGTTGGCATCGAGTTTTACACCCCAACCCTTCCGTCCAACTGGGGCCACAGCTGCTGTGCGCATAGACAATGATCCAGAGGTCACTCGGTAAATCGGACGTTGGAAAACACAAGACGTGTTTTATGATCGTCATGTGTATCGCTACCCCTTCTCTAGATTTCACAGACAACATTTTGTTGTCATCACACGGCGATTTCAACCATGAATAAAGCAAAGCCGAAAACTAACTAGAATACACGATCTAGATATCGAAGAGCATCCTCAGACCAGTCCGGTCTCAATTTCTTAAGGGCACTGGGGCACTTGGACATTGGCACTTGTACCAGGTGCTCTCCCAACTAAGTTCTTTATCGGGGCAATGGGTTTTTCTTTATTTTATTAATAAAGTTCAATTGTTGATTGACATCAGCATGACTTAGATTTATCTATATAATTGTAGTCTGCTGATGTCAGGAAATATTTCTATCCTACTCTGCACACTAAGTAGGTATTCCAAACCGAGCCCTTCCGCGAGTAGAAAATGGCTGTTATCAGAGTCAAATCTGAAAATTAGTCTTTTTCTCTTCTTAATTTCATTTGTTCAAAATTGTTTTTGAAACATAAAATTTATAAATCTTTATCAGTTGTTATTTGATTTCTGTGTAGAGCAAAAAAATAAATTGATTATAATTCTGGCGGTTTAATAATAATAACACAAATATGTCCAAAACCCGCGATCGAACCGAGAGCCGAACGATTTTTTCGCTCAGATTATCTACACTAAGTATGTGTGTAGAGTTCGTTCTTGCCTTGTGCACTTTTTCTTTTCTTTTCTTTTATTGTTCTAAGTTGATGTTCGAGTGTTATTAGACAGCCTGTTTGTGCCTGTACTATTGATTATGTTATGGTCAGCACCTGCCTACCCTGCACCAGGTGGAATGAGCAATGTGTATTTCTTTATTTGATTAATAAAGTTCAATTGTTGATAGACATCAGCATGACTTAAATATTTATAAACTCTTCTTATAACAGATAATCAGATTTATTTGGTATAAGAACAGGTGCATATTCAAGATTTTGCTCATTTTAGTTGGGTTAGAATCAGATCTCCCTGTTAGCCTTTTCACAACGGGGTCCGATTCTAAGCGAACAGAATATGCAAAATCTTTATAATGTACATGTTCCTATATCAGATCAATCAAATTTCACTGTACTGACATATATACCAGAATCCTGAAATTCAGGCTTTTGGCATATGTCAGTTCACTGAAATCTGATTTATCTGGTATAAGAACAGGCCAATTTGTGTCTTTAGCATTGAAAGGGTGTTGATATCAGCTTTTGATTTAGCATCTGTATCCACTTAGCCATCCCCACTATCGAGCAGACTGTCAGGCAATGGGTTTGATTGCACGGCCCCGGGTTCAACCCCACTCAGTTGCATTTTCTAGTTATACATTTTTCTGCTGTCTTTGGCTTTATCTCGTACCATCAGCACTCTATTTACATTTACGAATCATATCAAGTTTGACTGATTTCTCATGATTTCCCCCACCTTACCACCTTACGACTAACCACTTTAACCACAACGCCCCAATCGTGAATTGCAATCTACTACATACATTCCTCCCCATAATGCACCAGGCGACCCTTGACCCATGACCCCCGATCAGTGACCGTCACAGTGATGGTCACGGTATGCCTTCGATCTAGTCATCATCATATCACATCGTGTTACTGTCGGTCAGCATCAGCCCTGAAGATAGATTGAACAGACTGAATAGACTGTATCATCATTGTATGGGTTGAGGCAAAATACTCACAACAATGACCGCTCTGTGCTATCACACACTGTTAATGTGTTATGGTATTATCGGGAAGGGAATTAAGGTGAACACTACTCACTTGTTATTGCGGACATGTTATCATTCATTATTCATGATCACAACATGCCAGCAGCAAAGTGTGAATAGTGTTCACTTCTTTCTTCCCCCTTTAAATGACACTGTCACACAATTGTGTGTGTTAGTTCAATGCGGGCATTGTTTTCAATATCTTAACTCAGCAGCATAAAGTAAAGTCTAAAGACAAAATAGAGTCTAGAGTCAAACTATTGACAACAATGCCAGCATTGCACTAACACACACTGACGGTGTCACTAGAAGGGAAAAAAAAGAGGAACATTTCTCACTTGTTGTTGCTGGCATTTGTGATTATGACGTCAATAAATGCAATGGGTCTATCGGAAAAAGCAGGTGGCCAGTTGCTCTCAATGACCTCGGGCCGACCACCCACCGGAGGGTCGCTTGTGTGCAGTGGTCAGTTGTTTGTTGTAGTGGTCACTCGTCGTGGTCACCTGCGGTTTCCCTTTCCCCCCTGTGACTGAATCAATATTGACTCAATGCCCGCCAATAATCTAATCCGGACCACGGACCATCTGACAAAGATCTCTCTTTCTTCCACTTCGTTGTCACTTCCTCCACGATTTCTCCATTTCTCTCTCCCCCCCCCCCTCTCTCTCTCCTCATGTCAATGCTCTCTCCGTTTCCCTTTCTACCCTCCTCTCTATCTCTTCTTCCCTGTCTCTCCTGTCTTTCCCTCTCCCTTCCCCTTTTTTCTTTCCCTCTCCCCCTTCCCTTTCTCTCCCCATCTCTTTCTTTCCCTCTTCCTATTTCCCCAATATGTCTCCTTTCCCGCTCCGACTGTCCACCTGTCCCTTTTTATGCTGTAACCCCACGACCCTTTTCTCTATCTTATCTCTTTCTCTCTTCTCCCCTCCCTTCCTCCTCCTCCCTCCCTCTCTTTCTCTCTCACTCTCTCCCTTTTCTCCACCCTTTCCCCCTCCCTCTCCCATATCCCCCCTGTCCCTCCCCTCCCTCCCTACCCCAGCCAACCCCCAGGTTATGTTATGCCCACGTCATGTTACGGCCATGTTAATGTTTTGACAGGCAGGTGACCACACTCCAAGGACGTTAACACAAACGGCTCCGTGGCTCAATAGGTAGAGCGTCCGCCTGGGAACCGGTAGGTTGGTGGTTCGAACCCCGACCGCGTCATGCATATCAAAGATTTGCATTTAATTTCACCAGCTGTACCTCCAAGCGTTTGGCTTTATGAACAGTGCTAAGGGTGGTTGGCTCGGTGACAGTATACTGTGACTGGACATGTGATAGTTAATCGAGTAAGCTCTCCGTTTATGTTTGTGTAGCCATCACGTTAACTTATCTTGATAGCTCCCTCTTTGATGTAACCTACAATTTGTTGAAAAGAGCGTTCAACAGGCAACTGTCACTTTCAGTGATCCCGAAATTCAGGATTTTGGCATATTATGTCAGTTCTTATGTCAGGCAAATCATGAATATTTTGGTATCTTAAGTATTGAAAGAGTTAAGGCGATCACAACAACAGAAGAGGGGAGAGAGTGGTTCCACCAGTGATTTGGTGACAGCAGTTTTCCAGGTACGAACCGCGCGCGCTTCACATCGTCCGGCGGACATGCGAGTGAGAGGCGTGGTGAGACATTATTGGCACCGCTGGTGACTTGTGTGACACCGTGAACAGGGACAGCGACAAGGACAGCAGTTTTCCAGGAACATGAACCCAGACTGCAAGCAGTCAACAAAGTCCTGTGGCTGTGTGCGAGTGTGAGAGAACACAGTGATAAAGTGATAATTAATTCTTGTTTGTGTTATACCGTTCTCCTCTCTCTCTGAGTAAAGAACTCTTGTAGAGAGATATCTAGATAGACGTCTAGACATTGACAGACTTTACCCTGTTTTGATTTCATTAGCTTTCCACGCACTTAGCTTCGAAGGACTCTTATAATCATAATACCTATTTGTGTGTTTTTCTTTCTTCCAATCATCGACTGTTTACCTGCATTTTTCACGTTGTAAGGAATATAATATTCAATCTTGATTTTGTTCAAACTGATTGTGTGAAACGTAAGCACACAGTAATTGATTTGTGGTGAGCTTCTTACGGAAATATTTTGGATTGAACTTACGTACGTGGTTTTTTCAATTTCAAGACAAATTTGATCATAGGAGGATAAAAAACAACCAGAATTGGAATCAATGCACATTCAACTTTTAAATAATAATAATCATAATCATTATACCATGGCGACGTCGTCATTTGCTGGGATAAGCCTGAGGAGTTGGTGAGAGAGGGTTTGCCTTGCCCTCCCCCAGCGCCACCAACCCCGCGTTCCTCAGACATTTTGACGACCCTACATTTACTACAGATAAGATATATCTGTGGAATATTAACCAAGAAAGAACTCTTCAATAAACTGGTGAGTTTAATGCACACTGCACTGACATCGTTTCATAAGAATTTCGGTGTTTTATATTTCGTTATGTTTTCAATCCCTTGCTTCGGTACCTACCTTTACATGCAGTGTCAGGGCCCTGCTTTTTTCTGCGTTTTTTTTCCAATTCTTTTTTTTATTGTTGTTGTTTTCTTTTCCATTCCTTAATACCACACCATACAGTGTTCGGACCCACCTCTATATATTTTTTATATATTCTTTTGATTTCAATTTTTAAAAACTGTTTTTGTTTTGTTTTTTTCTCACTCTTTAATAGACCGTACGTATTGAGTCCAGATACTCAAAACAATGACCGCACTGTACAAACACACATGGTTGTGTTATGGTGTTATTTTGCGAGGGGAAAAAGGGTGAACACTACTCACTTGGTTGCGGGCAGGTTGCCATTATGACGTAAAAAGGATAAAGTCTCTTATAATTCTAACATGATGATGCAGTGTTGGTGTTAGGGCCCAGCTTTGGGTCTGGTTACAAATAGAGCACAGGGACACGGGGATGTGATAATCCGTACCTCCCTGCAGCCAGGCATAACCAATCACAGGGATAGACATTTACTCAAATTGCCTCACTTTGCCTGGGTGTAAATTGGGTACCAAGACACTTGTATGATTGGTAAAGTAATTTGCGATAAACCAGCGTCCCGTCTAGAGGGTGGTTAAATGCTGCGTCACCGTCAGTTCTGCCATTTTCTTCTTCCACCAATAAACTGACTGACTCAGCTGGGCTGCATAATTTGTGCACATTTCACAACGCGGTCGGTTTCAGACTTCTTCCTCGTTAACACGTTCAATGTTACTGGTACCTATTGTTCAAGCTACCAACTAGAAAGATTAAAATCTTCAGGATTTGCATGTTCTTATTATACCAGATAAATCAGATTTAATAAGTGAACTGACATGATATGCCAAAAGCCTGAAATTCCTTCTCCATCTTCTTCTCCCATTTTCCATCTTTCTCTCCACCCCCGTCAGCTACCATGCGCTATGTTTTTGTTGTCACTCCCGTAGCTGCTAAAAGGCAATTTTAACGTCTTAGGAAAATCGGAAAGAGAGAAAGAGAGATAAAGAGTGCGAACGAGCAAAGGAAACAGAATGAGAGAGAGAGAGATAGATAGAGAGAGAGAGAGAGTGAGAGAGGCAGGGAGAGCGACACATGTAGAGAGAGAGAGAGAGAGAGAGAGTTAGAGAGAGAGAGAGAGAGAGAGTGAGAGAGGCAGGGAGAGCAACATAATATGTAGAGAGAGGGAAGTTAGAGAGAGAGAGAGAGAGAGAAAGAAAGAAAGAGAGAGAGAGAGAGAGAGTGAGAAAGGCAGGGAGAGCGACATATGTAGAGGGAGAGAGAGAGAGAGAGAGTGTGGGGCTGCGGTGGTGGTAAGATAGGACCCATGAATGTATGAAAAGTGTGAAGGTATACACCTCAATTTGCCGGACTTGGAGCGTGACCAAACTTGCTTTTCTTCGAGAGAGAGCTCCATAGATAAACTGATGCCCGTTTGGGAAAAGAATGGCCCCCACTCTAATGCAAATGAATTCCTTTTATCTAAAAAAAAAAGGGGGGGGGGGAAAGAGATGGGGGGGGGGGGGGGGGGTGGGGTGAGAGGGGGAGGCAGGCTCGTTGGATGTGATAGATATTGTTAAACAGATTGAGTGCTCGATGGACCAGTGAGGACAGGGCAAGGGTAAGATGAAGTCGTGTACATTTTGGCCTAAGGCATTCAACAGGTCATAGACTTGGTTTATATTTATCCGGTATAAGCATAAGACCATCAAATCTTGACGATATGTATATGGTATCAAGTAGACTAAGTAGTTCGAGAAATGGCCTTCGCTCTTAAAGGGCTAAAGACCAAGCCCTGAAGACGTGCTGCAATACAGAGGTTAACGGAGTTCTGACTCCCATTTGGTATTGAACTGTCACAGCACACTTACTCCAGGCCAACCCAGTCTTAGCACTGCTAATCGCATAATGCCGAGTGCTTAGCTGCCCCAGCTGTTAACCCTTTCACAGCGAGGTCTGATTCTAACCCAAGTGACATATATATACAAAATCTTGAAAACGTACGTGTTCTTATACCAGATAAATCAGATTTCAGTGAATTGAATTTCAGGCTTTTGGTATATATATCAGTTTCACTGAAATCTGATTTATCTGGTATAAGAACAGGCAAATTTTGAAGCTTTTGGTGTCATTAGCAGTGAAAGGGTTAAAATGCCCATTTTAGCGTCTTGGGTATGACGTGGCCTGGGTTTGAACCACCGACATATCTTCCGGTTCCGGTGATACCTATGGACTGTATGCGTTGAGGCAAAATACTCACAACAATGACTGCACTGCACTGACACACACAATTGTGTTATCGTGTTATTCTTGGGAGATAATAAAAAAAAAAAGGTGAGCACTACTCACTTTATTGCGGCCATGTTGTCATTATGACGTCATCGCATACAGTCTATCGGGCTACGGCGCCATCAGCTTATCATCGTTTGTATGACGTCAGAATGACAACATGCCCCCAACCAACCCAATAAGAATGATATTAATACCATAACACAATTATGTGATTATTTAAGAACAATGCGGGTATTGTTGTGAGTATTTTGACTCAACGCATACATTCTATGTTTGATGTCTGTCCTTTGTTTACACCCATCCGTCCATCCACTTACCCACCCACCCACCCACCCGCCCATCCATTCATCAGACCAGGGGGAATTCCCTAAACACCCCCTAACCTGTTCCAAGGCTGATAACCATGGCCTGTCAAACACTTGCCCCAACAGAGGGATCAATTTCACCAATCAGGATTAAGCCCCTTTGTGGGATGGGGTTCCCCTTCCTGCCCCCCTCTGAGATAGTTGGTACATTTCTGACATACTTTCCTTATCCAGCATTGCTGTACTCCCTGTGAGACTGGCTCTTATTAGAGCAACCGTGACACACACACACACACACAGAGAGCGAGAGAGAGAGAGAGAGAGAGAGAGAGAGAGAGAGAGAGGGAGAGAGAGGGGAGGCAGATAGATATATAGTGTGTGTGTATGTATGTGTGTGTCTATCTATCTATCTATCTAT
>JAUEKZ010190137.1:0-25333 GCA_031471865.1 Melibe leonina | reverse complement strand
CTATCTATCTATCTATCTATCTATCTATCTATCTATCTATCTATCTATCTATCTATCTATCTATCTATTTATCTATCGGTCTCAACGTTGCGCATGTACTTTAATGAGGTTCGTCTCACAACTAGACAATCAACTCTTATTAGACGTGTATATATTTATATATTATTTTAATATAGATTGTCAAAACATTTTCATAGAAACTTTGAAATGAGTAAAAAAAATGAGATGAGTAGAAAGGGATAGAAAACATCATAGTATTTTGACACTCATTAACCTCAATTTTGTAAATACAATCAAATATTTTATCATATTGCAGATGGAATAAGAGCGATAAAAAGAGGGTTATGGATAGAAAGATTCGTACATGATCTATAACAAGAGGTAGATAACGGGAAAGATAGATAGATAGATAGATGATAGATAGATGATAGATAGACGATAGACAGATGATAGATAGACATATGATAGATAGATAGATAGATGATAGATAGATGATAGATAGATGATAGACAGGTGATAGATAGACATATGATAGATAGATAGATAGATGATAGATAGATGATAGATAGATATAATGATAGATAGATAGATAGATGCTAGATAGATGATAGATAGATAGATAGATAGATGATAGACGATAGATAAATAAATAAATAGATAGCCAGATAGGAGGGGGCAGCGGAGGAGGAGATAATGCTATGGAATGGTCGACGTATCGCCATTAACAGAAAAGCTGGCGATACCAATAGAGATGAACAAATATAAACCATCCATTAAACATAACAAAGTTGGCCCATAATCACTGAGACCGGGGATGCTATAATCTCTATTGGGAACGTCAATAAATGGTGGAGGGAGGCAGAGAGAGAGAGAGAGAGAGAGAGAGAGAGAGAGAGAGAGAGAGAGAGAGTAGGGGAGGAAAAGGAGAGATGCACCCCGCTCGTGCGATTGCCAGATACGAGAATACAGATAGCAATGTACTCTTGAAAAGTTCAGTTGCACACGCATGTATTGCTGAGTGCGATCATGAGTCAGCAAATCGACATTTCACGGACAGTCTGGCGGTTCTAGTCGAGAAGGAACAGCAAAGGATTCAATGATAAAAGCCCACCTAGAGGTACGGACAGATCTCTGAAATAATAAAGTAGTTAGTTATCTTTGCATGATAAGAGTAAAGTGTAG
This sequence comes from Melibe leonina, assembly GCA_031471865.1. Lineage (NCBI taxonomy): Eukaryota > Metazoa > Mollusca > Gastropoda > Nudibranchia > Dendronotidae > Melibe > Melibe leonina. The sequence continues at coordinate 24,151 of JAUEKZ010190137.1, read as the reverse complement.
AGCAGGTATTCGAAATTGATTCAATAAGCAGAAGAGAGAGAGAGAGAGAGAGAGAGAGAGAAGAGAGAGAGAGAGAGAGAGAGAGAGACAGAGAGAGAGACACACACACAGAGAGAGAGAGAGAGAGAGAGAGAGAGAGAGAGAGAGATAGAGAGAGAGAGAGAGAGAGCACTGGTGAAGTGGATAGCGAGGATGTTTTATGATATGGACCTGACGATTGGTGTCGTGGCATGTACCAGGTTTGAATCCAATGTTTGGCTTTCAAATTTATCTTCCTCCTTTGGCGCTGTTTCTTCTTATTTCGTCGTATCACGCATTCGGCAGGGCTGCTATAATGAATAACCGGTGCATCTCGGTTCATTGCATCTTATTCCTTCGCGCCCAGTTCTTTCATATCCTTCTTTATCCTATCCATCCATCTAGTCTTCGGGCGTCCCTTTTTTCTCTTTCCCGATACTTGTATATTGTACCTTTTTATCCACATACTTCATCTCTCGTCTCTTTACATGTCCAAACCATCTCAGTCTACCCTCTCTCATCTTTCCTGAAAAACTAACTTGGCCCCTAAAAGTGGTGGTACGTTATTGTCCAACAGGCAACATGTACTAATTCCACTCATTATGGTGCGTGAGGGATCGGTGCGTGACTCAGTTCTCTCCCATGTCGCAGTCGAATTACTTCCGGCAAATGAGCAACACGTTCCTATCATCATTGTAACGATCTATTTTTGATTTTGTGAATATAAAACTTCGCATCCATACTCAATATATTTAAAAAAAAACATAGTTGGAAATGAATACAATACACATGAGAACATGAATGTATCTCATGCTAATTGACACTCTTATTTAATAAAAGGGGAAAATAAAATAAATATATACGTTTCTGAACATCCTTCTTTTATACGTAAACAGTTAACCAGTGTAAGCTGAATACAAAGGAAAGACATTGAAATACAACCGATGAAGTGCTTCGTATGCCCTTATTCGATGTTGATAAATAAAACATTCATTCTTTTCCAACAGTAAGAGCATATGATTGCATTTTTATAAAATTGTAATTTTACATATCAACGTGAACTGGTAACGAAATCTTTAGCCTCAAAATAAACTGCATTGAATACCACTCTATGACTTTACTTTGTACATTTTTTTCCATGACATGACACGCATACCAATATCAACTTTAGTCTCACGCAAACGTAAGATAAAAAACAAAACAAAAAAAAACAACAAATAACGAGATAATGTTATTGAAGCTTGGATGCTTTTGTCGTACCTCGAAGTACCACTCAATCACTGTGCGTATTACTTCTTCTGCTTGCGTTTTCAAAATCTGTTCCTTTTAATGCATTTGGAAAAGAAGAGACAAACCAATTTTATTGTGCTATCAAATCAAAAATATCATTTCTTCTGGCGTCTGGATATGGACACTTTTCTTGAGTCTAAAGGACCAGTCTTTCAAACAACATGTCAATTGTAGTTTTTACATAGTTTTCCTTTTCGTGTTTGGGTAGCACATAAGGCCGACACAGTGGATCTCCATGTCACGATCAGATGCCTTCTTCTCTAACCGCCTCCAAGTCCAGTTTTGGCTGTTCCTCGTCCTTTCAAGGCACCTACTCGATGTCTCCATTGGTCTTTCCCTTTTTGTTTTCTTGAGGGGTCCACCTGAGGGCAGACTTGGACAGCACACCTGCGTCCATCATGAGGACGTGGCCAGTCCATGTTTTTATTGTTGAATATTTTCAGGTTGGAACTTATGTCTCCTTTTGATCTACGCCACCGGTGACTTTGGAAAGCTTGCAATAGGAGCTACAAGATCATCATTTTCAGTTTGGAGGACAGAGAGTTGCGATAGGCAAGTAGACATTTCATGCCATGATGAAAAAGTTAACACCCATCAGCCACACCAAATCCAGTTACATTTTACATCTGGCATGCAGTCACGGACAATATCATTTTTATAAACACTTAGAGTTAAACGCATTCAACTGGAGCTTATCACAGAACGTTTTTAAGTGTTGTATGCTAAGGAGTGTTTTTTTTTTACATTATAGGCCTGCACACCGTGGTCATTATAATAGCCATTGAATCATATTGGCGCCCCTTTCCCTATTTTCAGGTGTAATGCTGTGCCCGAATGCAATTAAAACATTTTTTATGTCGGTTCATACATTGCAAAACTGTCCCAAACCCCGTTCAAGACGTCCAAAAAGATTGACGAATAAACTGAAATGATGCACCAACTTTAATTCCTTTATCTGATAACAGTTAGAAAGTGAGATAACCAATGGCAATAAACTTGAATCAGGAGTGCTGCGAGGACAACTTGAAGGTGTAGTTTATATCTGGCAGATGAGTAGGGAGTTTGTTAGAGCTCGCATGAGCATCGCAATCCACTAGCCATCGCTGGATTCGATCCTCGCTTGATAATGACGCGGAGAAGTGCGATAAGGTTTCCTCCGTGAGAGCGGGGCATCTCGGGGTGGCGGGTGCCCGGGACGTGAATAGTCGGGTCGTGTTGATTCCGCTGGTATCGGTTCCTTCTCGAGAAGTTTCTGCACCTGAAGCTTCAAGGTCCGTGAATGTCAAATGGTGAGGTGAAACATCACCCGATTTATGATCAGATATACCAGTGTCAGATGTATTGGCAAATTCATCGGGAACTGTGGATAGAAAGTAGACGTGAAAAGGATAATTTGATTTCAATTTTGTTAAGACATTAACATGTGATACGAGCTTATGCCTGCGATTGCGGGATTATCTCCATGTTTTAAGCGTATTTGTTTACACGGAAATATAGATACTTCATGTTGCAGATAAAAACGATCTTATCCAATAGAAGGATAAGAGAATTAAAATAGACTCGAGGAACAAGTAAAAAGAAAAAGACGACAATAACATCAACAGCTAACCATTTCCCAGCGAAAGCAACCAACGAATCACGTAACTGACACTCAACTAGTCAACTAACTAGCTACCTATAGCCCAACCCCCACCCCCCTGTCTAATCAGGTGTGCTAATTTTGGTTTGGTTATTTGTTTTGTTTTTCGTTTTGTTTTTACTAATGAGGGCATTATCAAACTCTTCTATGATATATGGCCAAAATGTAAAATTGTGGAAGTCTATCACTCCTGTAATGATTTTCAAGTATACCGTGACATAGATTGGCGATAGTATGTTTCCAAAGAAAGAATTTGTTTTAACACACTTCTTTTTGCGAGGTAATTAGCTTTACAAGGACTAATTTATATGAGTAGGAGCAAGTCATAGGACAAGTATTATTATAAACATACAAAGTAGACGCAAGCAAAGCACTCCGACACCAACAGAAGATACCGAAAAGACAGAGAGAGAGAGAGAGAGAGAGAGAGAGAGAGAGAGAGAGAAAGATGATTGGATAGAGATAGGTAGATAGATAAACAGATAGATAGATAGATAAAAAGATAGACATATAGATGGACATATAGATATATAGATAAATAGACAGACATATAGATACATAATGGGAGAGAGAGAGGAAGAAAAGAGGTTTGAGAGATATATAGAGAAAGGGGGAAGAAGAAAGAGAGAGATAGATTGATGGAAAGAGAGAGAGAGAGAGAGAGAGAGAGAGAGAGAGAGAGAAAGAGATGATTGGATAGAGATAGGTAGATAGATAAACAGATAGATAGATAGATAAAAAGATAGACATATAGATGGACATATAGATATATAGATAAATAGACAGACATATAGATACATAATGGGAGAGAGAGAGGAAGAAAAGAGGTTTGAGAGATATATAGAGAAAGGGGGAAGAAGAAAGAGAGAGATAGATTGATGGAAAGAGAGAGAGAGAGAGAGAGAGAGAGAGAAAGCGAGAGAGAAAGAGAGAGAGAGAGAGAGAGAAAGAGAGAGACAGATAGAGAAATAAAGAGAGAGATATATAGATAGAGAGAGAGAGAGAAAGAGGAAAGAAGAAAGAGAGAGATAGATTGATGGAGAGAGAGAGAAAGAGAGAGAGATAGAGAAAGAGAGAGAGAGAGAGAAAGAGAGAGACAGATAGAGAAATAAAGAGAGAGATAGATAGATAAATAGATAGAGAGAGAGAGTGAGTGAGAGAGGGGGAGAGAGAGAACGGGGATCCGGGAAATGTGTGCAGAAATGATGGTTTTGTTTTATTTTGCAAGTGAATAATCTCCAGATCTGATGTCAAGGAGACACCGTGTCGGGGCCGAAAGAGGAGAAGTGAATGATAACGGTGCGGGGAGACGCGACAGATCGCTCTTGATTAGACGCACAGGAGACACTAGGGATGTATCGACTGGCAGATGCATGGATAGATAGACAAATAGAATGATCGATGGATGCAAGGATGGATGGATGGATCGGAACATACACAAATTGAAAGATGAATGGTTACATGTATTAGGATCTAGGATGGATCATAAAATGGATAGATGGATGTATCGATAGACAGGTTGATCAGCAGAGAGAAAGATAAAGAAGCGGATAGATTGATTGACGGTTGTAAAGCGAGAAAGACAGAAAGATGGATAGATAGAAATATAATATAGATGGATGGATAATATTTTGATATATAGATAGATAATAGATTGATATATTAATGCATAGATAGATTGGTTGATGGATGGATGGATTGAAAGATTGATAGGCAGATGCGTAGACATGTTATTTCATTGATAAAGTGCTAAGCGAATGGATAAAATATATACTTATTGATGGCTAGGAAGAGAGAGAGAGAGAGAGAGAGAGAGAGAGAGAGAGAGAGAGAGAGAAAGAGACAGAGAGAGAGAGAGAGAGAGAGAGAGAGAAAGAGGAGAGATCATAGAATCAAACTATTGGTGATGAGTATATGAAGAGGTTTGATGTGTACTATACGTTTATCAACGCATTGCATTTTTATATTATCATGATTGTTGATCCATTCATTATAAATGCTCTGACCGATCAAAGAGTAAACTGATTTGTTACATGAAATTAGATAATCTGTATGTAGATCTAGACTAGGCTCCCGATCATTTTTCATCACTTCTCTTCTCCTGGAGCAAAAGACACATGAATACTATAGTATAGTGTTGTTTAATAATATGCTCGTTATTTTGTTTTGTTGTGTTTGTCCCGAAGAAGGCATTAGGCCGAAACATTGATGTTATCATTTTGTCTTTGTCTTTTTCGTGCCTGTTCCTATAAACCGTTCTCTTCCATACTTTGCCATAAGCTCAGCAGTTCATTTTAATATCATATTGTAAGATTGCCGGATGAGTCTAGTGTTTTCAGGTCTACAAATTAATGTGGATGTACAAGGTAAGACGACATCCAGGGCTTACGTTGGTATTTTTTCACGAGCCCGTTAGCCCTGCTTGTACACTGTTTCAATGAAGACCTATTTGGTTTTGTGCCTCATTTTGTCGTTGAGGAGGGACAGTTTTCTCCAGCGACTTATCACTGTAAGACTATGCGAACACTATAATGACGTTAGTTTATAGTTCTGCAGGGAGAGTAGCCTAATTGAAGAAGAAGAAGGAGAAGAAGAAGAGGAAGAAGAAGGAGAAGGAAAAGAAGAAGACGAAGGAGGAGGAGGAGGAGAAGAAGAAGAAAAAGAACGAGGAGGAGGAGAAGAAGAAGAAGGAGAAGAAGAAGACGAAGGAGGAGGAGGAGGAGGAGGAGAAGAAGAAGAACAAGAAGAAGGAGGAGGAGAAGAAGAAGAAGAAGAAAAAGAAGAAGAAGAAGAAGAAGAAAAGAAGAAAAAGGAGGAGGAGAAGAAAAGAAAGAAAGAAAAGAAAGAAAGAAAAAAAGAAGAAGAAGAAGAAGGAGGAGAAGAAGAAGAAGAAGAAGAAGAAAAATTATTCGGACGTTTTTTTTTTGCTATTTCATTTTGTTCCCACATCTATCTAGTCGTCTTGATAATCAATAGCAGGGAAGCAGCATCGGGAAATTAAGCCTTCTTTGCTGTTTGTATTGATCAGTATCACATTCCATGTGCTTTTATCTAGCTCGCGATATATTAGTTGGTAAAACTTGATAACAATAACTTCAACAAGAGAATTTTAGTCTGTTTTCAGCCCTTGCGATAAAATCAATTATAATGTTAAAAAATGATAATATTTCATCCTATATTATTGATTTGAAAACGTGCCAAATTTCAACGGCTTTTGACAGCGCATTTGGCAAAGGCTTGAACAAAAGTTGAATTTACAAGAAAAGTTAAGAAACAATGAAAAACAATCAGACCCCCCCCCCTCCCCTCCCCCCGCCATCAAGCAATCAAAGGAGGAGACCTGGCGGAAAAAAATACACCAAGAAAAAGATGATAGGCCTAGTCTAAAACTAGAATGAAGTTGAGATAAACCCATAGATTACGATCGAGCGATTCTTTGTATGAATTAAACAGACATACATAAAAACAGCACAACAACGCACATACACATCATCTTACCTAGCGCCCATAAGATCTTATCCAGTTGGGGGGTGCGGGAATCGTTCACATTTTCCGAGTGTCGACGCTGCTTTTTCATGAAAGGTTTGTCCCCTTTCGATATGTTCGTTTGAGGACGATGTAGCTGGATTTTTGGAGGAGGGATCGGAGTTGGTTCATGATGATTATCTGAGACAGACTCCGAGGAATAAGAGGAATCCGGGGAGCTTGATTCTGGCAGCGTTTTATCTAGGAAAGCCTTCCATTTTGGCTCAGACAGCTGCCATCTCCCTGAGGCTGCAGGGAAGCTGGTGGCAGCGTTGTCGTTGGTGTGCAAGTTTCCCATGGACAGAGACCCTCCGGCATTTTGCGCAGCAAGCCCCCGGGGGCGTGGTCCACCAATGCGGGAGTTATTGTGTACGACGTGGTTGCTCAGGAGGGATGTGTTACTGTGGGCAGAAGGTAGCTGTTGTCGTAAAGAATCCCATGGCTGGTTAGTGACGTCATTCAGAGACCGACTAAATCCGGAAAGAGCAGAGCCTTGTTTTGCCACCCCAGAGACACTGTTGGTGTCCACGTTGGCGCTGTTCAGCCGTCCCCCGCTGACTATTGTCTCTATTTCCAGGCTCCTACCACTGTAGCCGCTGTAGGTGCTCCTCTGAAGACGGTCCAGCCGGCGACCCGGGAACAGGAGCTGGTCAGCCATTTGCGGTGGACGCTTGAACGTCCGAGCAGGGGATTTGTCTGACGGATGCAACAAACAGCAAAGAGTTAATAATTGATGACAACAAAGTGGGAAACAGATAGATAGTTTCGATGGATGAAATAAATAAGATAAAGTTATATAGACAGTGCAAATAAACAACAAGCTGATAAGACAAAGATGGAATGATTACGTTATAAACACACGCGCACCCACATTCTCACACAAACACACACGAGATAAAATCAGAAAAATAAAAATTTCACACAAATAGCGAGAAGCACTTTAATTGAAATTTGAATTATGTGCACATCTCGCATTAAGATTTAAGCTTTAAATATTGGAAATGGACAGCAGAATTACAATGCTTAGAAATTGTATTAACTTATGTCCCAGTTTATCAATAGATTCCTTTGTAGTTTCTGTATGTCCAATTGAAAAGCGTTTAATACTCCCTAGTGTTTGCATTGGTTTAATCAATGCAAACTATGATGGTAGAGATAAGTCCAAAAATTCATTAAAGAATCACTGCAGAATCTTAAATTGAATAGCTGGGTCGAAGAAAACAAGAATGAGAGACTTGGGAAGTTTGATAAAGCAACAATGCAACAGTGCATACGACTGCCAGATTTTGATTCATTGTATTAATGCAACCAAGAGGTGGGAACGCCCTTTCTAATACTCCATTTGAATAATTCAAACAAAGCGGAGCAAAAACAAGGGCTGTTCCTGATGAGCGGGAATGGGATTCTCTGTATCTGGCAGCGGTCCAAGAGCAAACACAATAATTCACGAGGAAACAGCGATGCAAAAATGTTTCCCGTTTCCCTCAAACAGTCTGAAGCCAAATGTGGATTCGTCCCTTTTTCTCTTTTGTGTGTTTGCCAAAGACATTAGAAGAGTTCGACCTTAATGTTTAGTCACGTGCAGGTCCGACCAAGGAGACATAAAATGGCGTCAATTAAGGTAATTGTTTACGTACATTTATTGCACATGATGAGCCAAGATGGCAGACACTTGAGGTAATCGAATGATCGTGTCTCACTCGCTTTGCTCCCCATATGCGGTACGTACCATTATACATCGCGAATAGAAAGTCTAAGGTCTTATCTTCTAATGTCTTTGGTGTATGCTCCCCCTGTGACATTTGTTGGAAGCAAAGACTACATTCTAGTAATCTTTGGTTGGAACTTATGATGAAATGCTTCCGATCGGTATGGATCGGAAACCGGACATGAGTTCATATAATTATAGATTAGGAACGTTAACTCAAAGCAACAACCATTACACATTGGAATCGAATTACTCTGTCATCCATAGACAAACACTGCCGGTCATAGTGTTCTTCTTTTCATTCCGTCCTGCCCATGTTCTTGAAACGCAAAATCAACTCTGCATTTCTTATCAATTTATTTAACCAGTACTTTTTATTTCCTTTGTTTGCATTTATGTCTTTATCTTTATCAGTCTCTTGTAATCGAATTTACGGCTCGCTAATAATATTACTCGTCATTTATCCGCAGCATTGGGCGTGATGGCGCTCTTTCTTCAGTCCATGAATCTTTTTATTTCTTTCTTCTTATCATTCGTAGACAACAGGGGGTTGCTAAGAGGTACACCCAGTAATTCAATCGTCTTGTTTTTCTTTACACCTCTTCTTTATCAACGTGTGTGCTATTATTTTAAGCAATAAATGATACAATTTCATGTTTCTAGTGACAAAGTATGAAATCCGATTTAGGATTGTCTGTCTGTATTATACAATAAAGTCCTGATTACAGATTCTGACGGATCCTGACTCAAAAAATATCGATACATTATGTCGTACCAAGTTCTCGAAGGAAAAGTATCAATAGTATCGAGGAAAGACAATGCCTAAAGAAAAAGGAACAAAATGTACAACATTACCTCCCAGTGGCTATGTTGTGTGATTATCTCTGTTGTTTTTGAACTCGTCTCATCACTTAATTTTCATATTATTTTTTCCCCTCGACAATGTTCATACGACCTGGCCAATTGGCTGCCCCATGCGCAACACGTAGATTCAGGCTGCACCAATGGTCGGTCCTTACTCTATAATGATACATACATACTATCAACGTTGGCACGTTGGGACATATTATTATTATCTTGTTCTGTCAAAGATGGACAATTTAGCCCTTTCACAGCGGGCTCTGATTTTATTAACAACGTATGCTAAATCTTCATGATTAACGTTTTCTTGTACCAGAGAAATCAGATTTCAGTGAACAGAAAGTCTGAAATTCATACGTCAGTCCATTGAAATCTGGTTCATCTGGTATAAAAACAGGCAATTCTTGAAGATTTTGATAGATCTAGTTATTTGTTTGAGAAATAACATTAGCTTTGAAAGGGTTAAACTAGAGTTATCTCTGTCTTTGACAACGTTATTTCGCATGCACCCACAGACACATACACACACACACGCTCGCATGCACCCACACACACATACACACACACGCTCGCATGCACACACACAGACACATACAAACACACACAAATACGCTCGCATGCACACACACATACACATGCACACACACACACACACACACATACAAACACGCTCGCATGCACATACAGACACATACACATACGCACAAACACGCTCGCATGCACACACACAGACACACACAAAACTAACCTCTTACCAACTCTATATGCGCTGTGACAAGCTGTTTCTCTTCGTCATATATATGCTATAATATCATGTTTGTTGCGCTTCCTTCCGGAATTGTGTGCATTATATGTGTCTGGTGGGCGTTACAGTAGACTTTACCCTGTGATATGTCAGAACTATACTTCAGAGCAAAAGGTGATGTTTGGAGCGGGCTGGGTGCAGTTGTGAGTACATATTATTCTATCAGAGATGACCTAATTAAGCGATAGTTTATCCTGTCTTTGACAACATTATCTCTTTAAAGAGCCGTCACAAAATGGTTGGCAATTCATTTTTATTCTTTGACATATTTCCAATATTAATTACGATACCTAAATTGCCATTATGTTAGTCATTATGATAATAACGATGATGTTGATGATGATAGATACCACCTAGCCAAAATCACAAGTAAATCAATAAACGGTGTAGATATCAATAAATGTCTTTGTTGGAACTTTGGGCAGATATTTCAACTAAACATTGGCAAAGTTTCAATTTTGGGACAAATGCAATCTTTAATTTGGAGTCTTACCGCTCTCTCTTCTGTCTCGGGCCCTCAGGGTGGGCAGAGCATTGAAGGCAGAGTACGTTTTCTGCGGAGACCTCTTCACCTGCATCTTGTTGTTTGATGTCATCGCCGGAGCTGTCTTCACAAAGCATCCAACAAGGCCTAGTAACCGCACAGAGGTCACAGACCTCATCAGATCATGATAACGATAACGCGATCCAGGGCTCTGAAGTCAGGCACCATCTACATAAAAAACACCAATAGCTACCAGAAATATAAAGGCTGTTGGAGAAGTATGTTTCTGTCATCTTCCAACGGTGGCTTTGTGCCTAAAATACTAGAACAATGCACTGAAATACTAGACCATCACACTGATGCCATCCGTGAAATCAAAAATGCACCAGCACCATCCAAGTCTCAAGATATTAATTTGAGTTGAATAAGAAAGAGAGAATGTCTTATAATTCCAAGAATAGACGTCTATGCTATCCCCACATAACAGTGGGGTGTCAATGCACAAGGGAATCAAGTCAGCACCATTGGATATTGGACATTGACCATTGACAATACGTCAGCCAAAACTTCGATAAAGTTATGCAGGTCAGCATGCTAGGATTGAGATCCAACCCAAGCTATATAATCTTGTGTTTGTGGACCATTCCCAACATTGGTGCCAAATCGCAGCCAAGTAGAAAAAAACACAGACTTGCGAGTGTCAGGCCTAAAACCGGCTACAGCAAGAGCCCTGACCGCATGCATGCATTAGTTAATCTGCTTATCAATAAGTCGCCTACAGCTACAAAACAAAAGTATTGAACAAAGCATTCTGAGCATTGCTAAATCCAAAAGGCTGTGTAATCTTGCCTGTGACACGTTGTAATACCGTCAAAGAAAACAATAGAACGGCAGTTTTTCATAAAAGCATTTTCCCATTAAGGGGCACAGAGGTGCGAGCCTATCCAGCCGCGCCTAATGACAGGAACATGGTCAGACTGACGCACACAGTACGGTTGGCAATGGTATGGCTACTTTGAAACGATCTGGGCGGGAAGAGGATTTTTAACTTTGGCACCTTGTATCATTTATGACCGATTTAATGACTTATTAAATTATTTTCTTGTAGATCTACACAATACACACGGCATACAATAAAAAAGCACCTGAAAAATCACATGTTAAAATTCTGTTTTCCCCATTAATTTCATTGTATTGCGTGCTTAACACCATTTTAGGTCATACAAAGACCGGAGCTCTGCATGCATGCATGTTTATGTGCTATCTTACGGAATTACACAGAGGGCTCATTTGCATATCTCGGCCAAATTATAAACAATTATGTCCAAATGTTTATGCAAATTTTAATAATAAGGCTGTCACCAAGCATATTGCTCTAAATGATAATAAGAATACTAATGACACCAGGGATCGAACGGACTGACTTTTAAATAATCAAACAATGTCGTATATAAAAAAAATAGGTTTGAAAATTGTATAGTGATTGTAACCGCCGTCATGGTTTCTTACCATAAAATATATACAACGCAGGCCCAAAATCAAAAGACCTATTGACATTTTTTTTAACAATATGGTTATGTTTTTTTTTACTATGAGATTGGATTTAAATTTTCACGTATATTTCGCGTAAAAAATGGATTAAGTACGATTTTACCGCTGTTTGCAAATAACGCAATTTAGAGGAATGGGTGGTTGCATCTACTGAGCGCCTGGTCGATCAATTTTCGGAGATCTTGCTCGAAACTGAATATTTATACGTTTGATAGTTTTTAACCCTTCAAACTACTAGCTGGACAAATAAAAATATTAAACATCCAAGAATTCTTAGACCAGACAAATCAGATTTCAGTGAACTGACATAATGCCGAAAGCCTTAGACTTAGCACTTTGGCATAAATCAGTCCTTTGAAATAAGATGGATTAAGAATAATAACACGCATGTTTTGTTTGATTATAATCAGACTCCGCTGTGAAAAGGTAAATACCATTCCATTTCCATATCGGGAACAGAATAGACAAAAATAAATAGTCACAATATTGCAGGCTATATGGAAAGTCTGGGCATTACAGTAAATGAAAAGTTTCGACTAGATGCGCGCGCGCGCACACACAAACACACACACACACACACACACACAACTCATACAACAAAAGAGAGATAGAGGGAGAGAGAGAGAGAGAGGGAAAGAGAGAGAGAGAGAGAGAGAGAGAGAGAGAATTGAATTGAAGGAGTGAGAACAAATAACACCAAACAATCAAACAACTAAATCCCCGTCTTCCTTTGCTGGTGATGTTGTAGTAACCAAACCAATGGTACTTTTCCATTTTCATGTCTTATTAGTTGACGATGTTATTCTTCCTAGCAGTAATTGCCGAATAAGAAAAAGAGGAAAGGGGGGGGGGGGGTATCAAATAAATGATTAACGAAGACAAATCAGCTATCGGTGTCATTTTCAACAATCCTCAGTTTCTGTTAACTCTTGGGACTTATAAAATTTGTTTAACCTTGTTATGACATTGTTTGTCACAGTACCTAGTTGATACAAGACTATTCAAAGGCTCTAATTATTCTCTCTGTTCTCCCCTACCGTCTCCCTTGATCAAGATAACAAATTCCAAACCAGTTATTTATAAGACACTTCTGCTCATGCCTTACCATGTCGTTCAAGGACTGGGTTTATTTGTTTCTTTGTTTTTTTATTCTTTGCCGGTCATTCTTTTATGTCCGGAAGTGATCTGACGACATTGTAATGTCAAGAGGGTTATTTTGGTTCAGAGTGTTATAAATACCGCATATTATAAGGCTATGCAGGTTTGTAGGCATGCAGGCGCTGCTTCAATATAATACCAACACCACTGGTGTCTACAGGAAGAGACATGGTTGGAACAAAGAGGTTAGCTCCCTTGATTTTGTGCGTTAGCTCTATGGGTTGGAATAGAAAACGAGATTTTGTTTTACGTCAGTGTTAAACTGATGAATGTAAAACCGATGCGTTTAAGCAACGCTTATGTTTTTGTTGTATTGTATTCAATTAATTTGTTTTATTACTAACATCGCTGATAATTATCTTACTAACCTTTATACTAGACGTGAACTATTTTACTTATGACAATATTTTAAACAAATGCCCAAGCAAAACAAGTGGAACAAAACCAAATCAAATGTTTGAAAATAATTTCAATTTGCCTTGTTTGGATGCTGGGTAGGAAAGACAACACATGTATTACTTTTCTTATCTTTTTCAGTTACAATCCGAAAAGGTTTCTTTGGCTTTGTCACTCGACCGTAACTCTTGTACACCTCGGTGTTACTTGTTGTATCTATTTTTTGTGTCTGCGGCACTCTTTACTCACATTGACTTTATTCAATAAAAAGGAAAAGATCCTTTGTTTTTTCTCACTGGTTCGGGGACATCTCGGACACACAGCAGAACAACGACCACTCAGACCGGCATAGTAAATCCCTCTACTCTCTGTGCTGTCCTAAAATCGTCCGATTGTGCGCGAAGCACCAGTCTCACCACGCTTAACCATTTCACTGCTAAGGACACCATGAGCTTGAAAATGGACGTGTTCTTATACCAGATAAATCTGATTTCAGTGAACTGACATATGCCAAAATCCTGAATCAGTCAGTTCACTGAAATCTGATTTATATGGTATAAGAACACGTATATTTGAAATATTTTGCATATTTCTATTTGGTTAGAATCAGACCTTGCTGTGAAAGGGATAAAAAGATATGAGTAAGTATAATTTGTACAAAGCAATTAATTAGTAACACACACACACACACACACACACATACACACACACACACACACACACACACGCATACAAAAGAATGAAAACCCCTATTGATTTTCTTTACTTTGGAGAAAATGATTGTATGATAAACGAAAACCTAGGCCCAATAAGTATGATATAGAGAAATAATAGCACAATACGCCCTTGTCCAAGCAAAGTTGGGTATGATAAGAAATGCCCCTTTAGACACGAACGAGTTTGAATGAGGCATCTCTATTTAAGTTATTGCATGTCTCTTGGAACCTATGGTAAATCTGTCTAGACTGTCGGGTTTACGGTGAATATCTACTTGTGTCCCTTGCCGTGCTAATCTTATCTTTTTTTCTTACTCGCTTCGTGTTTTGCAAAAATGCAATTTAACAACTTAGTTTAGTTTTCTTTTTGCCGTGTCAGTTTGCTGTTCAGATTTTATTTCGTCTATGAAATACTATTATCAAAAGAAGTTTACAAGATTTTATTTTCGTGCTTATCTTTGATAGCGCTTTAGCAGGTTCAATTTTCCATATTCACGCATCGACACTTGCATCAACAATGCTAGAGTAAAATTTCAATTCGATGAACTGATATCCATTTTCTTGACAATCATTTTTGGTTTTACATTTGGATATGGTGGTACTAATGAAAAGCATTTAAATATTTTACAGTGTTTAGCTGACAAAGCAACATCGAAGCGATAATAGTGTTGAATATGACTTTCATTATTTTATAGCTCTAGTCTGTGGTTTGAACTTTAATATTCCAATTAATTGACTGACTCAGTTTGGCAAAGAAGTAGGTAAAATCAGTGTACACTTCAAACTTAAAGCTCTATGGCCGAACAGATGGCAGCGAAGCACAGAACTCGTGGGCATCGGGTTCGATTCCTACCATATGGCACTTCGGTTTTCTCTTCAGGCAATGACATTTTCTCCAATTGCCTCATCCCATCCGGGTGTAAAATGGGTTGGGGAAAGTAAGCTGCGATAGACCAGCGTCCTATCCAGAAGGTGGCAACCATTGTCATTTGTCCGCTTCACGCTGCAGAAAACGGGATAAGCTCCAGTTCCATGGGCCACTCGACTCTAAAGGACTTGTTTCACCTTCAACATATTAGTTATATGTTGCTCCTGAAATCAGTAATTTATGGGTTGTTTTAAGAGTTTTACCACAACGGTGAAGTGTATACGTAAAAAGCTTCAACATTATTCATCAGCTTTGCAGTCATAGCCAAATGGTTCCACAACATATATAGCACTACTAGAAGAGAAAGAATGAAGATGGCTATCAATATGAGATAGAGGTAAATGAAATATCTCAAAGCCTGCTTGTCCATATCTAACTTGTATCTCAATTAAGACCCGCTGCTATTGGTGAATTAGAATGTCTGTAAAAGAGGCATTAGACCTTAGATCTCAGTAAAATATTTAGTTACTTTAGTCATTGCTCTCTCCTCTTTCAAAATTTGGAAAATTTGTGGATAACAATCCTTAAATCTTCATATTGATTTTCTTTTTGTGCCCGTATTGAAGGAGTTATTATTAGTAACATATCGAGCAGCATTATTTAGCCCTTTATCATATTTTTCTGTTTGAAGTTTACAGTGTGGGTCCAACAATAATCTATTTTAGGGTTTTACAAATGTGTTAGGATTATTCGTTTATATATTTTTGACATTTGCTTCTTATATAAAAACCAAGGATAGCATCTGCCATTTTACACTCTGCGTTGTTCTGCTCTTGTTGTCTATTACTACTTATATGCTTAGTTCTTTTTACTATTTTTATTGTGAATAAAGTAGCTTGCTTGTATTGAAAAGTATATATAAATCATTAGCACATTGCGTTTTTATGAGGACATTCGACATTTCTTTTTTGTTATCCCAGTTCAAAATATTAAGATTTCTTGTACATTTTCCAGTCAACTCTATCGCTTATCCATCTGTATACAAAATATAATCTGCAAATAATCTTTGTTAAGTCCCTGGTTATAATGTTTTTATTGATACTGTTTATTCAAACGAGGAATAGCGATGGTCCTAAAACTGTACAATCGGAGTAAAGAAAGTCATTTCAACAACCTTTCGTCACATCTATCGTTTGGGGTATTTTTCTTCACAAGATAAATTGTAGGGAATTCCGAAAAAAACCCAACATAAATAAACGTGAGGGAAAAATTGAGAGGGCGTCACAGGCCAACTCGTTAGGCAATAAATCTCTGATGTAACGTTTCCCTCTCCATCTTCAAATTGTTCACAGCAAGGGGTTGGGATTATCGCTCTCGCATTCTTAGTTCATCTCACATTTCGTCGACCTCTCTAATCACTTATCACACCCTTCCTCTGTGTTTTCAAAACCTTGAACCCTGTATCAATTTTCCTTACTATATCTTTCTTTCTTTTTCTCTCTCTTTAATAACTCATTGCCGGTTCATAAAAGAAAATATATGTATAAAAATGTGTGTCAAGGATTCATTCTGGTTTTCAAAATTTTTAGTTTGTAAAAATGTAAACATAGCTCTTAAAAACAAACATAATCCAAGGCGAATACGGACTCATTTTGCCTTACGAGCGTGTAATCATCACCCTTGGTTACAACGGAAGGGCAGCCTACCAGGCGTGTGTTAAAAAGATTTCCTCCGACAGACTTGACGTTGTCAAATTCCAGGGGAACTACAAAGTTAACTCCAACACAGATGAGTATCAAAACAAAGATTCAGCCACTGTTCTGTTGTCAGTCTCTGAATAATGACCGGTTCTGCCGCTCAATCAGATGAGCGTCCGCCTAGGAACCCGTAGGTCCGTGGTTCGAACCCCGGCGGCGTGATACCTAAAGACTGAATTATAATCATTTCAGCAGCTGTCCCGCTGTATGCGCTCGATGTTTGGGGAACAGTACTGGGGCTGGTTATCCCGGTGTCAGTATACTGTAACTGATGAGATATTCGAGTGAGCCTCTGTTGATCTCTGTGTGATAGTATGTTAACCCTTTCACTGCGAGGTCTGATTCAAGCCCAACTGAATTATATGCAAAATTTTGAAAATGTACATGCTCTTATGCCAGATAAATCGGATTTCAGTGAAATCTGATTTATCTGGTATAAGAACAGGCACGTTTTGAGGATATTGGTGGCCTTAGCAGCGAAGGGGTTAACATATTTACAAAGATCCGCTTTTGATATGACCTGAGTTGTGAGTAAGTTTTAAATGGCGTTCAACGGGCTGTTGCCAAACCAAACCGTCTCTGATGGGATGTTAAAGTCCTGAAGAATGCACTCTGCCGTCCGTTCTCCATCAAATGATTGAAACCATGACGTGGAGGACAATGATACCAGCGGATGAAGTCATTGGTAAACAGCAACGATTTGCAAAAAGTACTTCAAGATCTCATTGTCCTTTTGACAAACGCCGTTGGTTCATTTCTCGGAGTCGGTGAGTCAGTGGTTCGAACCCCAGACGTAAAAATTGGTGTTAGCAGCTGTCACGCTTGCACTCAGCATTTTGGGTGCAACAGTGGTTAGCCCGGTGTCAGTATATCGTAATTTTGATATGACCTATATGTGTTCAAAATGGCGTTTAACAGGAAAGAACCTATCCGACCCCAAAGAAGTTTTTGAAACGAGATCTAGAGGCCAGACTACGGAAACCAATTGTATTCTCAGCTATTTAATTGATTTATCAAACGTCATGCATTATTGCAGATAACCTCCCCCCCCACCACTTCAGCCGCCGCTATCACTACCATCTCCACCACCACCCCCACCACCATCACAACCCATACCAGCACCACCACCGCCATCACCACCACTACCACCTCCACCACCACCACCACCACCACTACCACAACAACCACCATCACAACAACAGCAACAACATTAACAACAACGACTACTACAGCTGCAACAACAACAACAACAACTACTACTATTTCTACTGCTTCTTATACTTCAACTATGAACATCATTACTACTCCTACCGCCACCATTCCAACAACTACAACAGCAACAATCAATTCGTGATTTCACCTTTTATGTTAATGATTGGAGATACAACTCGACAAAATCTTACAACCTACCTCCAGATTATTGCATTGCTTAAAACACAACAATAAAAAAGCAAAAAAACCCCAACAAAACCCAACAAAACAACCCCCAAAAAACAAAACAAAATCCCCCAAAAAACAAAACAAAATCCAACAAAAACATACATTATAAACAGAACGAAAACAACAACAACAAAAAACCAAAAAAACCCAGACCACACGCTCTGGGAGGTTTGCCAAGCCAATACGATTACTCACGACTTGCCTGTCTGAGGACGCTGCCAACCACTGATTTTACTCCGCCCTTCTGTCTGATTAGCTATCTCTTTTCACACGGCCAATAAGCTACCTATTACACAACTCTAACTGTCCCCCATTATTCCTCAAGCTCTCTCATTTTGTCAAGAAAGCCTCTCTTCTCTCTTTTGAAGTGAATTTCATTCATTCACCCTTGGACCAAAAAAATAAATAAATCATGGCTGTAATAAAGATTGCCATCCATGTACCTCAGTGTAACCAGTAATTGTACGAGTCACCAGGAAAAAAATGTTAATTTCAAATTCATGTTCAACCCTGATGATTATAATTAAGGTAGTCATATTTAAAAAAAGGATAAAATCATACAGCTATGATATGCCACCCAACCACACACAAATAAAAAAAAGGGGGCAAACTGCTTTTAGTACTGAAAAATAACTAGACTGACCAACCATTAATATTTCTTATCATGATTTTGTAAAAGAAGAAACCAAAATGACACCTCATAAACCTAGAAGTAGAAATAAAGTCGACGATGGAACCACTTCCAATACGGTAATGACATATTCGAGGTGCCCAATCTCAGACAGCACCACTAGGATGGACGGCCGTGAAAACTTGCAATTCCCATGAAATGACCCAAACCACATTTCTTCATGAAAAGAGATCTGACGATTCGAATCGCCAACAAACAAAATACAGTAAAAGCATTGTGAAAGTGAAAATAAATCTGAGACGCATGATCATTGTTTTCTGTATTTCCATGTATTCTAACCTTTGAATATTCAGTTATACCATTGACGTCTGGAAATTCTAGTTCTCTCCCCTTTTTTCTCTCCGTCGATCACCATCTGCTTTCAAATTATTCATAAATCTTAACACTTATTCAAGCGTCAAAATTTTCTACAACTAAAAGATCTAGAGTATAGTCTAGTGATTTGTTGTTCTTATTATCTATAATAGATTTATTCTCAAATTCTTTCTTTGAACCAAGGAGATTAATATTATTCGCTGCTAAGTTTGTAATATCGTTGTCGAGCTATTGCTACAGTATATTGTGTAGGCTACCAGCATGTCTGTGTAAAAGTCAACTAGATATCATAAACATATTATTATTCTCAATCTTTTATTTTCAATAAATCTGGTTTTTGTTTAGACCAGATTTGCAGTTAATTGAAAACAAATATTGAATTTAAAAAGCTAGAAAATTGGGAAAATTGTGTAAGGCACATTTGGAACCTGCCCATGTCGGCTTGATATTTGCACCCAGCTCTTCTTTATCTTCGTGGAGAGAAAGCTCCCGGTATCTACCTGTTGATAGCAGCGAGATGTGGGTTATCACCAGGGTTTTTATGATTGGAGCCAGCTGCCGTGGCTGCAAACCCTCCATGGATGTAGTAGATATTATAGACATTAGAATCTCTGGACCTGCCTGGTCCTATTTTAAAATGTAGATAGATGATAGTAAGTGCGTAGCAGGCACTGGATTTTGAAGGCAGTAGCCTAGTGCATAAATATAGCTCAGCTGTCTTAGCTGTTGGCCAGGCGATGGGTGCGGTGTCATGGTCTCAAGTTCGAGTCCACCTCTAATCAAATCACAATTCAATATCTCGATTTTTTTTCTTTCTTTCTATGGCTTTGTTGCTTATCATTACATCTTACAGATCTTTGTCTAGCTTATTTACGTGCTTTTGTGATAATCGCAAGTTCTACATTAAAGCTACTACTCCTATTGATACACAACGAGAACAAGAACAACAGCAATAACTTTTTCTTCTTCTTCTTCTACTATCACCACCATCACTACCACCACTACTACTACTACTACTACTACTACGACTACTACTACTACTGCTACTACTACTACCACTACGACTACTACTACGACTACTACTACTACTACTACACTACTACTACGACTACTACTACTACTACCACTACGACTACTACTACGACTACTACTAATACTATACTAATACTACCACTACTACTACTACTACTTCTACAACTACTACTACTACTACTACCACTACTACTACTACCACTACTTCTGATTCTGCTGCTGTTGGTGGTCCCACTACAACGTCTAGACTGCCATTTTGTAAGCATGCACTTTATATCACTTGGTTGCTTTATTGATTTAAGATTATCTGTCTGTTTTTTTACTCTTCTTTTTTATTTTCTTTATTTTAGCCTTTGAGCTCAATTTTTGAACAATTGACACCCTGCCTTACTCATGCCTACAAATGAGGTGAGCAGTCTACCTAATTCCTCTGGCTGTGCAGACAGCTGCCCCGCCCCACCTTAGTGTGTTTACAATCCCGCTGTGATTGATGTCAACATTGCGCCGTCTATTTTTAGACCAATGGAAACGTGAGCAACGATCCTGTCAGTGTTTTCGAAACGCTTGTCTCGCTCAAGAGAAAGCCGGAGCCGTCTCGATTTTTCTTCCACCTGTCTGGTTCAGAGTCTCAGGTGTGTTTGGCCGGCTCGTCGCGGTAAGTTACGAATGATGATAAAACAAAAAAACAAAAACAAAACCAAAAAACCAAAATCAAAACAAAAACAAAAGACTCCCCTAAAAAAACCCATAAAAAAAAAACAAGAAGGAAAAAAACACATACAACAATAAACCCCACACATCAATTCTATTCTCATCTTTTACCATCATACTAAGCTTGCTCCTGCTGCTGACTAGAGCTATTTTGCTCCTCATCTTTTTATTATGTCTTGAAATCCTAATGTTGGAAAGTTGAAGTAGTAAAATGTTACGAAATACCATGCGATTTGAGGTGGGGGAAAAAATCTGGTGTACAAAGTATGAGTCATCGTCTCTTCTCTTGGGGAATTTCCAGTGACAGTTTAAGGTGACCTTTGAGTTGAATTTGAAAAGAAAACTAACTTCGAAAACAAAGAGGGGAGTAGAAGAGTACACATCTTCCGTAAATCATTTTTTCTAGTGTAAACATTTTATCATGCTCTGAAGAAAACAGGTGGGCACAGACAAACGTAATGCACTGACTGCGTTGGAAAATAGGAGTTTATTAATATTTTACCTTAGCGTAGACTGCACAATAAAACCCACAGACTGCATTATGTTTCGTTTTCAAAATGAAAATGTCAATGTTATGTTTATGGGAGTCAGGGAAGGCAAAGACGCGTGTTTCTGATAACTTGGCGAGGAATATTTTGATTGATTGATTGAACGTGACGTCATCACAAGTTACGAAAGATTGCGGTCAGAAAAGCAAAAATATTATTTTCTTGACGTCAGTGAACTGTCACTCCTATGTCTTCTGCTGGTTTAGATACCTGCACAGACTCTTTTAGGGTTTGTCTACGACTACAGCAACGAGTGATGGTACAATCAGAAATGAACGAGACCGAGATACGACAGTCCCTTTCTACGCACGTCCTAAACCCAGATAAGGTAACAAAGTGTGATCCTTGACGGCAGTCCGCATCGGCCTCACTCAATCGAAGAATGAATGACTAAAAAAGGCAACAAAACGTTGCAACAAAGTATTATAATCATGTAGGTAAAGATGACTCGGCTCTTTTAATCATCTTCCTCAACTGGGCGGGGGAGAAAACCCCAACAAACCACCAATGTGAATGATGAAAACATAGAGTTGTAATGAACGATTTATCTCTACCCATCACCGCGCCGAGTGGGGAATTTTGGGAGATTTTTGCTCGGAAGAGAAACACCCCGATCATGGTGTCTCTGGGAGACTCTGTGCCGACAAAATAATACCTTGGAGCAGAAGATACAATACTAAAGTTTGTCTATGTCAATCCACAATACGTTATGGTGGAAGACAAATGACTTTTACACCATTCAAGGCTGTTCATGGTCGCGCTCCTGACAGACGGCCGGGCGACGTTAGTAGAGATAAATGGTACGCCAGCAAGAAATAAACTAATTTTTTTTCAAGGATAAATGGTTTAATCTAATGCTTTAGAGCTAACAGTTTAGTTTCTGAGGTCAGAAAGGTTGTCAATTTGAATTATACGTTTCCGCTGAGATGTAAATAATTGTCCTGTCTGTCTCTTCCAACAACGCGATGAGAGGTAATCGTTCGTCTGTAGAAAGGTGGGAAAATATTCTTTCCGAGCTTAGCTGTGATGTTTTTGAATTTTAACTGGAATGAATTTGCATATCTTTGTAAAGAGATAAAAACATTTCCGCACGATCAAATGTACAAAAAAAAATAATAATTAGAATATCATATCGTTACTTTTAATGGATTTTCTTTTCTTTCTGTTACTGTTTTAACCATAATTAAAATGCTTTATAATTAGTTAAGTTTGGAATGTTAGTCATAGAAACATAACTAGCAGTTCGATACAAAAAATGTCATGACCAGTTTTGTTGTATCGACCAGCGTTCCCACCCCCCCCCCCCCTCGTCCAGAGGGTACCATTGATGTGACAAAATTGTTTACGACTCGTTACAGAATCGGATACGCCCAAGTTCTATGATCCACCAAGCATTAATTGAAAATATTTCCTTTAGACATTGTCTTGAGGTGGATTTGATCGACAAGAGGGGTTCCGATTCATTAAGTTGCAAGAGCACTAAAAAAGTCTTATGTCCCAAAATGTTACAACGGTGTATTGTGAATGAAACCGAGATGTGTGGAGTCTTTCTCGTTTCACTTATGAGCTGGATCGAATTGCAACTTTATTAAGAACATGTTATTTTGGCCTGCGCTTCCCAAGACTACAGCATAGCATCCTTCAGCTCTGAATCCTCGTGCCGTTTGGTGCGGGTTCCAATCCGTGTCGGAGCAAGATCTTTTTTAGGGCCTTCCTGCCCATTTCTACACCCGAGTGACAATATGAAGCGAGGCAATTGCAGTAGACATCCCTGTCGATTGAAAAAGAGATGTTTGTCCTGAATGAAGAATCCACTTCGTTATTCTAAAAAAAGAATAAAATAAAATAAAACTAGAACAAATGCATACTTTTTGATAGGTTGAGGGTTCGATCCCCGACAGTCATTCCTGAGCATGACTTTAACCCTTTCAGTGCGATCTCTGACTCTAACCGAACTGGAATTGCTATATCTTGAAAATGTATGTGTTTTTATACCAGATGAATAAGATTTCAGTGAACTGATATATGCCAAAAGTCTGAATTTCAGGCTTTTGGCATATGTCAGTTCACTGAAATCTGATTTATCTGGTATAAAAACAGGCAAATCAGGACGATTTTTGTGTTAAAATCGGTATTGCAGTAGCTGCCTCGCCATGGCGCTGAGCATTTTATGGAAACAGTGCTAAGACTGGTTTGTCCGTGTTCAGTATAGTGTGACTGGGTGATATCTTCGAGCTATCTCTCTGTTTGGCAGTACGTTAACTTTACTAGAGAGCTCCTCCTTTGATATGACCTAAATGGGTAACATGCAAAAACTAACCAACTAACAGCAATGTTTTATCGGCACTGGTAACATACTACGTTCCTTTTGCTTATTTCATCCATTTGAGTCCTTGCTCAACACTTTGCAAACGGAAGAAACACAGGTAAAGCACAGGTGTAACACAACAGGGGGGAACACAGGAAAAACACAAGTATAACACAGGTAAAACACGGGTATAACACAGGTAAAACACGGGTATAACACAGATAAAACACGGATATAACACAGGTAAAACACGGGTAAAACACGGGTAAAACACGGGTAAAACACAGATATAACATAGGTATACTCGGAACACGACGACGAGCAACAGGG
>JAUEKZ010190115.1:0-12402 GCA_031471865.1 Melibe leonina | reverse complement strand
GGACAGATATGAGCAGTTAAAAGAGACCTTAAAACTCTGAATAAGGAAATAAACGATCTGACTAATACTAATAATAGTGATATGACATGAACACATTGAATGTGTGATTTATGTGTTTGTTTTACCTATGTATATTTATACATGTATTCAATGCCTTGCATCTTGTATCTTTTGCTTTTTTTTTTACTGCAATTGTTTTTTTCACTAGTAGATATGTAAATAAACTACCTTTTTGTTATCAGTAGGTCTACATTTCAATACTTTATGGCTTGTTTCTGTATGCAGTGTTTATTATACCGCGGGCCAGCTACTAGACCCTCCTCCTCCCCCTACCGCCAATGGGGAACTTTGGCGACTAGTTACGTATAAAATTTGGTTTGTTGGGTGCCCTATTTTAAATTGCTATATACACTACTTAGACTTAGAGATAAACCTGAATTTGATCAGGGATGCTCCACTATGAGGAAAAATAAGTCAAGAAAAATGCAAGATTATTGTCCAATGACATCCCAAGAATGGGACTAAATTGCTGCCAACGAAAATGCTATTGTCGTATTAAAGACATCATGTAGGGAATTGGCATTTGTTGACACAGAAAACTTGAAAAGACATCCCTTACACTTACACAGTCATGTAAGCGAGAGGAACAATTTAAAGATTTTATCAAGATCTCAAGCAACTCACACTTTCAATGTGTGTGTTGCTGATCTTTTATAAAAGACATTTTTGCAGGTGCCTCTGGTGGTCGCTTCTTCTGCATTTTCTCTTTTGGCTTTACCTGTCATTTTACCCTTTTCGGCACTGCACTCCCTGCTAAAAGAGATACAAAACAGCCGTGTGCCTGCTACTAGCACTGGTAAGAGTGCTGGAAAAAGTAAGATGATAAATAAAGCCAAAATATGTAGAAGAAACAGAAATAGTGCCTGCCAACCACTCGCTAGTTGGTTGGTTGTTGCCTGTTTAACACCCTCTTCAGCACATTTTTAGGTCATCATATTGAAGGCAAAGTTCTCTAGACTAATTGCTGAAGTAGACATGCTGCCACACAGAGATAAAGAACAGAGAAGTCACTAGAATATCTCACCAAGTATACTGTTTATCGATTTCAAATCAGTTTATTAATTCACATCGCCAATAGGAAACACATAGTCTTATTATAAACATTACATACGCACGTAACACATATCTATGACTTGTCTCAAAATAAAAATAAGGGGAAGTAGAAGAAGAAAATAGGTAAAAAAAAATGTATCTGTACATTTCAATTATGTAGGTACATCCTTTCGCTTTCACTCATCCATTAGATAGCACTTTTTCACTCTACCTGCTCTATCATGACCACATAGTTCGTATAGTATTTACACTTACCACAGATGTAATGTTTTGAATTTAACTTTATCAAACCACAAATCCAGTAAGTCAAGTAACTAACTAAAAAATGATTTAGTTTTTTTCTTGCATTCTTGAAAAGAATCATCCACCTAGATTATCTATTTGTTTACTATATTTGTGTAACCATACAATACACCTTGACGACGCGCTGTTATTCTTTTCTCCCCCTGAATCTTGTCCTCATGTCCAACTGAAAAGACAAAGAATAGTTTTTAAAATTGTTATTTCTTTTGTAGTAATTAATATAAATATTGCCTTCAAATTCAAAACAGTCTTCAAAAAACAATTCTCTTACACTTCTTATTCCTTATTCTCACAGATTCCTTGTCCCTAATCTAATGTCCCGGGAGTCTTCTTATCCTTTCTTGTTTTCACATCCATGTACAGTCGACGACGCTAGTGTTGATGTTTAAGTTTAAACAAGTAAACAATCTAGTTTGTTGGAGAATGTTTATCCTGTGTGTGACGAAGGAATTCAAAATGGCGTGGTGTCATTGTAAACAAATCAACGATATCGTGAAATAATAATAATTGCTCATTTGATTATTTACCCAAAACAAGGGATGACGTCACATTAGTACAATAAAAATAAAAGAAGAGAGTGTGTCTTGTGTCTACGCAACATTCCCATGTATGTATGCCTGCCTATGTGATTGTGTGTACAATTGTTCCAGCTGTGACTGTGTGGTTGTGATTGTCCACAGAACATGCATGAGGAGGGGTCCAGATTAATAAATTGATGCAAGACACACTTGGTCTGCGCTATTATGTCAGTGTGAAACAGACACGTTTGTACGTTTTGCGCTGTGTGAAAAGGTGGTTAATTAATCAATGGAAAGGCAGAGCCAAATGAGATGTATGTAAAAGCTCAGCGTGTACAAATAAAACAAGATTAGACTGCACCACACTGATTCAGTGTTTTTCAGAGAAAGGAGGGGAGGGGGGACTGTGTGTGTGTGAGAGAGAGAAAGAGAGAAGGGGGGTAAGAGAGAGAGGGGAGGGTGCGAGAGAGCATTATTATTACCATTCAGGCTTTCACAAAGCAGAAACATGATCTGAGTGATGTCAACAAACACAAAGACAAAGAAACACATTATGACTATGCTCCAAACTCCAATAAATGCACCCGAACAAGGCATGCAAGTTTGCATCCACTTCCAGAGAAGGTTAAGTGAGGGGTGGGGGAGGGGCTAGCGTTCTAGTTCTAGCTACCTAATTATCTCGTCTTGCAAATTCCTGGTTTGTGATTGGAGTTGCCGTGGGTGGGTCCGCTAACAGCAAATTTTCTTTTTTGATAGGCGATAGGAGCTGCGCACACGTTGCGCTGGGTGGAATTGTGGGCCAATGAATGAGGGTCATTGCTGATAATGATAACGAAGAGACGTGTTAAGAAGATTGCTTCAACCTGTTAGTGCAGGTGAATGAAAAGACCAACACATCCGTTGTTGTTAGTTTCATATTATGATGAACAGGTGGGGGATAGGATTTAAGTTCAACACATCCGAGACAAGTGTTGTGAATCAAATAATAAAATGTTGACTCCATTCCCGTTCTCAAGGAAAAGATCAACAGAAGCGAAAAGCAACTCATGCGTCGTCAACACAAGTGTCGTCGACTGTGTATTACTCATCAAAATTTCTCTGTGCCATCAAGACAAGGATGAGGAATAAGTTTAAGTCAACACTGTATTGTCAAAACTCACCATAGATCTTCTGCATTCCAGAAAAGCAACACGCAACTTGTGGCATTCATCAGGTACAGATGGGTCTCCAATTTTGTTCATACATTCTCGTGGTGTGTTCTTGTCCTGTAAAAAAGCATATTTTGTAAATTTGGTTTCTACATTTAGACATGATGAGAAAATCTTACAACACAATTTTTTGCCAATGATGTTATAAGTTTGATCTATTTTACAGTTTCAAATACACTTTTTTTTCATTGTTATTTCAATAGGAACTTAAGAAAATGTCCAATTAACGAAAGGAAATAAGAATGAAAATGAACAATATGAATCATAGTGAAAAGATTGAGATGCTGAAACAGCAAAGTAACAGAATACTTCATAAGATTAGGAAATGAGCATGTGTAAGATAAACAATCAAGAACTGGATAACAAAGCCACAGTCATTGACAATTTGAATCGTGACAAACAATTGTACTTACTGCCATCAAACTGCTTAATAAAAAACCATTCGAGAATCCTAGTACATAGTAGTAGTAGTAGAAGATGCAGAAGGAAAGCAAGTCACGACTCTACAAATAACATTATGGAAATTGTTTCAAACCACTTTCAAGCGAAATTCTATGATGACAATACAACATTATTACCACCGTACCTAACAAGACCATTAAAGAGAGCTATTACAGCCAAAGAAGCCCTAGGCATCACCAGACTTAGTATGTAATAACTAATCCCCCAGACAAGACGGTATCATCTGTGCAGTTACTGAAAAATAAGACAGACTTCTATAATGGACTGTTTCAAAAGCACAAAGAAATTGACAACAATACTGGATTACTGGTTACAATACCAAAACCAGGAGAGACAAAAGGCCAAGTAAACAATCTAAGGGTGTGTGCACACCAAAAGCTTCGATACAAACCGAGCTATGGACCAAGCAAGGAGTCTTGCGAGCAACGCAGCTTTAGTGTTCACACTAAAATTGATCGTAGCTAGACCCCTAGTTGATAACTCGCCAGTAGCTCAATGAAAGATTGCCTGTCCAGTCCACACCAAAAGTGGTCATGTTGGACAGGACATTGAGCCGTTAGCAAGCTATTTGCTTGAGTAATCAGTTGCTGGAGACTTGTTACAATCAGGTCTGATACCTACTGTAAACAGATATTTAGATAAGTGGGTGGGTTTCGTGTTTGATTTTGGCTTTTTCCCATGCTGCCTTTACTTTTCCCATGTTGAATGAAACCTGGCTTAACATTGGATGGGATTGGACAGGAAATTTTTTTTAAAACTTCGGCTCCGACTTGGATAATGATAATAAGAATGACTTAAGATACCTAATCATGCTTTCACTGCCAACATTTTTGGGCAAATATTGGCAAATGAATGGAAAGACAGATAGATACACGTCACAACGGATAATTTGAAAATGCTTAGTCAGAAACTAACCTTAATCGGAAATGAAATGATTTTATTCCCCCAAATTTTTTCTCTAAAATATATAGGGCTTAATCCGAAAATTCACTATGGTTTAATCCAAAAACAACCCCTAATCCCAAAGAATTTTACATCTCTAACCGAGGTATTTTTTCAGATTAACGCGACTTGGTGGACCAGCAGGCACTGGCCTCGAAAGTTAAGCACACTCAACACATCAAGTATTAGTAAGAACACCTGAAACCACTTCATACCTAGCTGGACCCTTGTACAGCCAGCCCCGGTCATTACCTATGACAACGGATAAGGCGGCCTCGTGAGTGGAGTCTGGTAAGGGTAGGATGAGGCACTCTAGTTTTCCCCTCCCTCAACCCCCACCTTCCCCCTTCTCCCTCATTTATTTAGTGTACTGTTTCGCATTGAGAGAGAGAGAGCATGTGTGGGTGTGTGTGTGTGTGTTTAACCCTTTCAATGCTAATGACACCAAATCTTCAAGGTTTGCTCATTCTTATAGTAGATTTTAGTGAACTGACGTATCCAAAAGATATATGTCAGTTCGCTAAAATCTGATTAATCTGCTATACATTTTCAAGATTTTGCATATTCAGTTTGAATTAGAATTAGACCTCGCTGTGAAAGGGTTAATTGTGAGGTATCCAGATGTAGATCAAAGGATTTTTTTACAGGTTAGGACAGGAGATGAGTGGAATCCGGTAAAGGTAGGTAGGGCATGTGCATGTTAGCTTTCGTGTGTGATGGTATTCATTAGATATCAATCCCACAGGCCGGTGCCCCTGGTTCAGTGGGTAGAGTAATAGTAGTTTGAATCCCCGCCATGTCAAGAGAATGGGAGTATATGCAATGCTACCGTTGTATGCTCATTATAATTATGCAGGTCATCTCAACACTGTTGACACATTAGGGATAGTGTTTGCTTTGGAATTGGGAGGATGGCGGTGTTTGAATCCCAGCTGCTAACTAAAACTAAAAGGTTAAAATTAGCTCTTTATACTTAACTTAGTAGCTGCTGTTCTTTACGGCGCTCGTTATTATGGGAATGACTATGACTAAGACTGGCCGGTGTAGAACCACATTCACCAGTCTGAATAAATAACATTGTCACTGATATGGCTCTAATTACAAGAGACGTTAACCTTGGGACTTAAAAGCTGTCATCACCATCAATAGTTTCACCATGCCATGCCATTATATTTTGAAAAGCGAGGGCCACAGAGGTTGTCCACTGAAGGGTCTGAAAGAGGACCTGCAATTTAGATTAGAACTTGATCTGCGGTGGCTCAAGGCAATGTCACAAGGCCTGGAGAAGTGGAGGGAGTTAATTTATAGACTGAGCAGAGCTGCTGAGGCATCCATACTGCTTGACAATACGGTTGTGGCAGGCAAGAAGATAAGTGAAGTATTGAAAAAAGCTGAGCTGTGTTACTGTAGGGATGGAAAACTAGACGTATGATAAAGCAACATAAAACCTTTGAAATAAAAAGAGCAAACAGCCCATCAGAGCATAGCACCATCACTACCAAAAGACAAAGACTTACCTTTTTACAGCAATCACTTTTTAACAAGCATTCTAGCAGGTCGTCTCGGATTCCCTCACACGCCAACTTGGGTTTGGGGCTTTTCTCTTCAATGTCTTCATAAAATTTTGGCATGATGGGTGCTTTTACAAGTCTCTGAAAAAGTAAAGAATTAATTATACACCCTATACAACTGAGCCGTCAACCAGTCCTCCTGTTTTACTATTCATATCCACTGGTCAAGCCATTCTGCCCCCTCAACCTTTTTATTAAACGTAAACAAAGGGATGAGTATATATTCCTCACTGGCGTGTTATGGGCAAAGAGGAAACAAAATCTATTTTTCATACCAAAAGAGCATTTCCGCTACTGCAAATAACATTTACGTTATAGACATAGTATTTGTAGTAGTACTGCGAATCATCACTCCGTTTCCTTAACTTTAGAAGGGCCACATGCCAATCTAATCGGCCCTTGTGTATGGTCTGGTTTCAATAGGTAAAATGATTTGAATTACCATTTCATCAGTAACCATCTACCGGAAATAAACTAATGTTATGTTTCACCTCCTGTTCAAAATGAAACTTTGCTAAAATCGATGAAAAAACTTTTACAGTGAAACTTTGAAACCATGCCAATCCTTGAGTCTTCGTCACTATACGTCAATTTTTGTGTGTGTTGAAAACCATTTTACAACACAAATTCAAAGGTTTTTAGTTCCATAACTGAAATATATTGCATTTTTAGATATATTGCGGGTAACTACAGTGATTCTATGATGATTTGTGGACTTTATCAATTCAAACTTAAAAGCTGGTAAATTCTTTTCCGTTGCAGCAGTCCGTTTTTTATGCTAAAAATCAAGTGTTTTATTCAATTTTTGTAAATATTTCAACAAGTTACAGCATATAAAGATTAAAAATGTTATTTCTATCCATATTGCTGTGCTTAGTGGCATCTAATTTTCTTAACTAATACTAATACTGAAACGATCATTCAGCAGACCCAACCCCCAGAAGGTGACTGCAAAGAATGTGACTACCCAGGAGGACATTAACTCTTCATATGAATTTATCATTATCACCAATCCAAAACCCATAAATACATTTTCTACGCATTGATAATTTTCTCTGAATCTTTGTAATTTACTTTTGTGCTCTATCTCTACTTTTTTTCATACATCTTTTTGCAATCAAAGTTTCATTTTGCTCTTAAGTTTTTTAAGTGTCATCGAGGGTCAATCTTGACCGTTGTTCATATTTTATCTCCAAAACAGTGTTTTTCAAATAAGCAATTTCATATCCTTTCAAAAATATATCGTTACATGGGGTTTTGACTAGAAATATGGGGTGAAATTGTAGTCTAGTTTTATGAAACCCATGTAAACAACCAAAAGGTAGTCAACCGTGACCCAACAGAAATTACCATGTTACCATTCTAGGGTTAAAACTCCTTTTACTTTTACCATGAGAAACTCGCATAAAATATTTTCAACAATCTTTTGTGTGAATAGACTAGAAGATATGTTCAAGAAAACACGGTCCCAGTAATCCGAGGAAGAAGAGAAGTCAATGACACCGGTGACCGGAGATGAGGCTAGCAAGTCCTGAATAAAGATTTCTTTGCGATTAAAAAGAGAACAATTCTTGACAAATTTGTTAAAAAAACCTAATTCTCTTAGGAAATCTGACCCGAGTCCGTCAGGCGGCGTAAAACACTTCACTCTTGATCTATTAGATTCGTCAGGTCTGTTTAGCTTTTCGTTCGGTCGTTTCGAAACCGAAAGTAGGTATATAAGCAAGCAAACGTCCTTCGCCTTGACTACCGTGAAGTTGGGGATCAATTATTTTGTTCTGTGCAAATGCAGCAAAAAAAATAACCAAACCATTCTATTTATCCCGTTGCAAGAACAGTCAATGTATGTAATTGGCAGAAGGCACGGAGGCAATTGTGAAAGTCCACTCTCACTCTCCTTATCCAATGTCAATTTAATTCGGGTTCGGCATGAAAGGATATTCGTCTAGTCTAGATGTAGACCTAGTGGATAGAAAGACACAATGGCGCTTTATGGAAAAAAGGCGCTTTGAATTCGCTCAACCAAAAATAAAAAGCAATAACCAAGAACCCAGCCCCCCCCTCCTAAAATAACAAAAAGAACAAAAAAAGCCCAGTAATACCTCGGCCAGGCCAAGTCAGATGAAGGAAAAAACAACAAAAACAAAGCGAAGCTCCCAAGAGTAGACTATAGTTAGCGTGCTGCCACACAGAGCTGACTTGTCTCAGGCGTTTGGGAAGAGAATTATTCAAAGCGGTACAGTACTCTACCCGATTAGATTGGGTTCATGTAGTAAATTATCTGTCGTTAGAGGGCTCGAACCTCAGATCTAGTGATAGCTTTTCGGCCTCATTGCCTGAACTTCTATCATTCTTGTCGTAAGGATTAGCTTCCACTCTAGTGTTTGAATGGGGTGTTAGCTAAGTGCTCTGAGTATGCACTTAGGGTGTTGTTAGGGAATAACGTTAATCGTGTTTATACAGCTACCGCTTTGTCTCTCAGACAAGTAGCCTGATTTCGTTATGGATGAACTTGATACATGTAGAGAAAAGGATGAACGAGTGAATTCAAAGTTGAGAAGAGTTACGTACGACATTGAGGTCTATTGAGATGATTTTTTTTAATGAAAAGAAAGAGGAAGAGAGGTACTAGTATGGGAGAGTGAGTTTTACAGTTGAATGCAATCTCTTCATTGTGTACAAGGCAAAAGTCTGGGCGTTTCAATGGTGCTTGGTCCTGTAAAAGCATTTAGCTATTTCATCCGATGAAGGTCTCGGGGTATATGTGGCAAGTAAAATTTAGTGGAGGCTTATATTATATCTATAGCGCTGACCTGGCATCCACGAATTGTGCTAATCACACTTCACCCCGGCTAACAGCGAACATTGAAACATAGACATGACAAGCGCCAGTTAGGCGTGTTATAATTTGTTTGTAGGACACGGACACTGCGGAGAGCCAGGTACCCATTTTGCAGCTGGGTTGACAGTTGGGGTTTTCCAGTCCCGGAAGAAAAAAATCCTCCCATCAGAGGGATCAAACCTTGGACCTTCTGCGCAATAGTCTGACACCCTACCAACTAAGGTAATGCGTACATGGTGGTCTTGGAAAGTTGCTAGCTGGGCATGTAATTTCGTCCACGCTGGTATCATTTCTTTACACCGGTATACATAATAATATATAATTCATTATTATTATTATTATTATTATTACGTAGTTTCATCTGGCTTCTGAGAGGTGAACTCCTGAGGGTGCGGGGACAGTTGGATGCAGTCAAGGTCGATTTGAGTTCAATCCAAATTGCGAAGAGAAATTTATAAGTTCAATAACCATGAGTTCGGTTTGTTTTTAAGAAAGAGACGATGGGCCTGGGATTGGAAGGGTGATCGAGGTAACCTATTTACCTCTCACTCTAGTTTACACTCCAGTGACGCAACAATCAGTGTCCAGCCTGCGTAAGAGGTTGCTCGAGGGAAGAAAGCACGGATTG
This sequence comes from Melibe leonina, assembly GCA_031471865.1. Taxonomy (NCBI): domain Eukaryota; kingdom Metazoa; phylum Mollusca; class Gastropoda; order Nudibranchia; family Dendronotidae; genus Melibe; species Melibe leonina. Next base: position 2,815 of record JAUEKZ010190115.1, on the reverse strand, counting down.
CGAAAAGACCAATTGGTGTCGTGTCCTGGTCCGGGGTTCGAATCCCACTCTGAACACTAGTTTTCTTTTTCTTTCTTTGGCTTTTTCTCGTATCTTCACTGCTTATCATTCCAATTTGACAATTTCGTATGATTTCTCTCTTTCATTAGAAAGCTAATGCTCTACATATAGCCAAGAGGTATGTAGCAGGTCCTGGCTGTGGACAGACAGGCAAAGTGATGTCACGGTGACAATGGATAACTCCTACACACACTATCTGCCATTCTGATTGTACCTACTTGAGTATTTGAAAGAATTAAAAACCCTTAGCATACGGAAAATCAGATTTAGAGGCAGAGTAGCTGTATTTGTGGGGATGCATCACAGAGACGAACCAAGTTTGATCCTTACCAAGTAGCCCTTCATTTTTCATTCCTAGACATAGAATTTACTCCAATTGTTTCACTTCATCCAGGTGAGAAATGGTTAATGACAGCTCATGTGTTGGGTTGGGAAAATGAATTTGCAATAAACTGTCTTTTAACGTCTTAATGTGGGAACATAATGACAACATTCCCGCAACAAAGTGACTAACGTTCACCTTTTTCTCCCTTCCAATGACGCCATCACATGTATGTGTTAGTGATAGAACAGTGTAGTCTTTGTTGAGAGTATTTTGCCCCAACTGACGCATCATACAGTCGACAGACCAGCTTCCTGCAAGAGGAAGACAATCACCATTGCTATTCAGTTCCTAACAACCAAATGAAGGTCTAAGCTCCAGGCTTATGGAATAGTAGACTCAACTCTACAGAACCAACAAGTTTAAGCATTGAGATTATTGGCAGCATAGGAAAGGTCAAAGGTTAGAGGACGTAAAAAGATAAAAGATACAAAAACACAGAAAAGCAACAACAGTTGATAATGGCACACTTTATAATTTATTATTTAGGCATGAAAAAAAACTTGCTGTTACAAAAACAAAATTCAACAGGAATCAGCACACTCCCTTACTACCAAGCTTTGATCTACTTAGCATAGAAATTCAAAACAAAAGTATATGCTGCAATAAAGAAGAGTTGTACATTGTGTCCTCTATGAAAACACAAAGCTATTCTATACTACAAGTACAAGTTAACAGTTTACACCTTTAGTCACCCCTCCCCTGTATCATTATTATGGTATTTCAGGGGAAAGTATACCTAGGCAATCATACATTCTTATGATGGGTTAGAAAATTATTGGTTATTATTTTCAGTATTTTTTTTTTTTTTAACGTCACTTTTTATTCAGCATAATAACAATAACAGACAGAATGATGAAATTATGCAGACAAAATAATGTCTCACATAGTGCAGCGATTGAACACACAGGTAACGGGGAAAACAACCGTCTGCTTTTAATGTAACAGTTCAAGGATATGTTTGCACTTGAAGAACGTCACAAGGGCACAACGTGTTTGTCCTCTGTGTCATTGAGAAACATGACAGAGAAGAGGTCATTGTAGAAGAATGGGTGGTACAGACACGCTCTGTCACAGTCGGGGGCGAAGTTCACTTCACAGATTTTGGGCTGCATGTACTTCTCACCTAATGGTACAAAAATAAACATCAAACAAGAATAAGGATTGGCACAGAGACAGAAAAATATTGGTACACATAACAACAACAATGATAAACATACCAGGATTACAATTTCCACAAAGACAATGAAAAACAAGAATAAAAAGATGTAACAATGACAAATTAGATGAAATTTGTATAGATTCTTTTTGCACAGGAAAATCTAGTAAGCAAAGGTGTATAAATAAAAAATAAAAAGCTACTAGTTACGGGCAGTAGATGGATAGGACAGGTATGATGCCTTGTGCTGGTGGTCAGAAGATAGGTGCTAAAGCAGGTCTCAAGTTTGAATTCTTTTCTGGTCATTCTTCTGTGTCCCAAATTTCTTTGTTGTTTACCTTAATTTCTTATGACACCGCCTGTCATCATCCTGTGTCTTGCAAGGACAAAGATAACCCGAAACTGCCATTATGATTCAACAACAGATCAAAACTCAGATGACAGAAACACATTTCCACACAGTGCATCCTGTGTGATACAGCCAAACATCTGCCCCTCACCCCTATTATCTGAAAGATCAATCAGTACAAACAGAATAGCACCCCCCCCCCCCCGCCCTCCCCTCCCCACCTGAAGGTTTGGTGCTCCACTCCAGCATAAGGTCAATGCCGTAGGCAGCCCTGGACTGTGGATTGTGTACAATGCCCTTGGGTGAAGAATGAGATGTGGCAGCTTCAAACAGGTCTTTGAACATCAGGAATATGTCATTCTGGGGAAGGAGATACTTCATCATAAAGGCACTGCTCTAAATTTTACTTCCTGTCATCTTATATGCATTGAACGAGAAATTATATGATGTTATCTGTACTGATAAATTTTTGTTATTACATATAAAAAAAACAACAACTCCTAGTCCTAAAGTCAAACTAAATTTCAAAAGCAATAACTTGGTGATGACACTAATCTTTTCGCAACAAGTGGAATTGTACTCTTGAGGTATCCCACTTACCAAAGTAACATTGCTCATAAACTCCCCAAGGAATGAGAGGGTTCAGCTGGGCACACAGTCTAATCAATAATAAAATATAATAAAAATAATAACGGAGCGGCTACTGAATTTAGCCATGTATCAGTAACATATGTTCACTCTTTGTCAGTTATTTCCTGTCAGTGATGTAACAAGGATGGTCTGACCAATTTAATAATAATAATAATAATAATAATAATAATAATAATAATAATAATAATAAATCTTTATTAGTCCAATACATGGA
>JAUEKZ010190071.1:403-12406 GCA_031471865.1 Melibe leonina | reverse complement strand
GTTAATACTAAACAAATAATAGACAAATGCAGATATGACCTAAGATCTTTAAAGGTCCATTGTTAATACTAAACAAATAATAGACAAATGCAGATATGACTTAAGATCTTTAAAGGTCCATTGTTAATACTAAACAAATAATAGACAAATGCAATGCATGTGGTGTGCAAACCCAGCGTTTGTCATGACACATGCTGTCACATTGATGAGTATTGGATCAGACATGCTCGCCAAGTTTAATGATCTTTCACTTTGTATCAAGTTTTGTCCAAGGCAAAGTGCTGTGATGAAAGCATTTTAAAAATGACCCACAGGGTTTATCTTACAGGAGAAGAAAAGTTGTTTATATGAAACAAAGATACTTGCCATGATTCTATCAAAGAACACCAAAAAAAAAAAATGTATGCCTTCTAGAAAATGAGCATTCATAACCTCTTGAACCTGCCCTCTGGAGAGAGTAATGAAACAGTTGTAAACAAATGATATGCTCTAAACAGAGTGTCAAGAATTTTGTGAGATTTCTGTGGTACCAGACAATGGCGTTTGTCTTTTTGTATCTACTTTTCATACAGGCTTTAGTTTTGCTGTTAGTTACTGTTTCACACTTACTGTTTGTCATGTCTTTCTTGACAATTTTTTTTTCCATTAGTTATTGTAGATAAGATATTCACAAACTCGTGTTTCATTTTGTTTGCTTCATATGCTTCATTTTTACTCAGTTATTTCTTTCTTTGTTTCTTTAGTTTGCTTTGTGGGATTATGAGTATCCTTGTAGCTGTTTTCCGTTATGAGCTTTAAGATACATTCTTCTTTTTGCAATAATAGTTAACTGGTGTTGAGGCTGACAATATTGGAAGCATGAAAAAAGTCAGTCAGATATAGACAGGCAGACAGACAGACAGGCAGGCAGACAGACAGACAGACAGACAGACAGACAGACAGACAGACAGACAAAGAAGAAAGGGAGAGAGACAGAAAGAGGAAATGATTGAAAGAAAGATAGAGAGAGTGGATGAGGAGGAGTTGATGAAAAATTTGAGCTAGACTGATTGGCTGAAGAAAAGGAGTGAGAGAGACAGAGGGGGGGGGGGGGAGGCAGATAGAAAGAGAGATTAGAGGAGGAGGAAGGTTGTTTTATAAACAATTACAATCCGCTTTTAGAAATTCAGTCTCCGCTGGTCACATTCAAATTCCCTCACACTTCACACCTCACGTTTTTGCTGCTGGCTGTGTGATCCTTGTTGCTTTTTCACTAGAGGCACCCATGGCTATTTAGAAATTATTCTGTGGCAGCCCTGAGATAGGAGAGTTGAATTTAAGTTGTAGAATTTATGTTTTCATTGGTTTTTTTTGTTTTGTTTTTTTTCTTCATTCTATTTAGTTTCCCTTTGAACCTATTGAAGATTATGCAGAAATCAGTGTTTGATATGATATTAAAGACCATATTATAGTATTATATAAACCTTGAATCAGATTGGGTGCAAGACTGTAGGAAAGTTTAAAAGAGAAAAGAAACACTGAGAAACCAAACCAGATTTAAAAAATGCTTTGCAGTAATTTATTCATTTTTTTTTTTTTTTTTGTGCTGTTCATGTTTTTAAAAAAATGTTTATATAATAAAAATAGTATGCTAAGGGTCGATATCTTTTTTAAAACTTTTCAAATTTAAAGGGCAATAGGTAACGTTTTAAGTTGACTCATATGGTTGAAATGTTATTTATTATGAATATCAGTCTGGTTAAAGAAAAAATTTAAGATTAATTGGCTGTGATTGTGATGTGATGGGAAAGCAATAATTTGTTATTCGTGTTTTCCATTTATTGATTTAGAATTCGTTAACTATGTAATTTACTTTTTTCTTAAATGCACGGTTGGAAATTTGTTTTTCATCCTTCATGCAAGACTACACTTTGTACAGGGAGTCTCGTGGACTAAAAATACTTGTCATGTATTTTTAGACAGGAGAGTCAAGTATCACGTGTCCAAGTGTTACGTCCTATGTTTTGTTTAAAACATGTCTTGTGCCTACTCTTGACAAATAGTCTGATCAGTGTCTTTGTTTGCCTTCTAATTATAGTTTTCCATCAGGTTTGTACAGTACAACCATTGGAGGCTGCTCAAAAATACATCATTATATGCTTGAAATGCATAGGAATTGTGTAAATTTTGGGTGTCTTGAAAAGAAAAAAAAGCAACTACAAATCTATGAACATTTTTGGTTTAGCCAAACTGTTGAGAGTACCCCCAATTCAATATTACCTCTGGTTTTGGGGTGTCTTGTTTATAGGGCATATGTACTATTTTAAAAGGCTCATACCTTTAGGTTTTTGAAGATTTTTTCAAATGTACCTATAATGGACTGAGTAGATATATTTCATGAACCTGACTTTGAGAAGCTACGTAATTGAATCTATTGAATTTCTTGAAGTTGATACATCATTCCATGATTACTATATATATATATGTATTTAAAAAAATGTTTTTTTTTGCTGTGTAAAATGTGACTGTTGATTGACTTTAACTATACTCATGATGTGGTCATTTGAAATTCTAACAATCAAAACACCCTTTTCTGTGTCTCCAGCAATGTGTGTGTGGGCTGTTTGTATAAACTGTATCTTAATATGCACTATATTTAAACAAAAAATTAAAACAATAGTTATTTGTTTTATTGGCAATCTTCTTTGTATGGTAAATTTTTCTCTCCTGTTTTTGCATGGGTGCTGAATTTGATATTTTGTCATGGATGGGCAGCGATGCTGTGGAAGAAAACCATGAAAGACCCTGAAGTGTCTGTATTACCCACGGGTGGAATTCAAACAAGGCACAAACTAGACACTTCTATGCATTCTTTTACAATACCATATTGATCCTGACATTTAAAAAAAAAATTCTTTCCTTTTTAACATTATCAGTTAAGGGAGTAAAGTACAAACGTATTCAGAGACTGGTGAATTGCTTTGAAATAGAAAGAGAATACACTCTGGCCTATCATCATCTTTGAAAAAAAAATAAAGAAACTTTTTAACTAAGATGACGCATCATTTTTGCAGACTGTAATGCTTTGTTTCATTGATTGAGGGTGGTGGCTGTACTAGAAGGAAAAAAATGGGCTTTGTACCCCACGAGTTGGACCCTGTCTGTCAATCTCAAATGTATCCTTTATTTATTACACATTCATGGTTTAAAAAGAAATTATAACCTATCTGTCCATCCTTTGCTCTCATTACCTCCTTCCCTCCCTCTCCCTGCTTACCTTTGGCCAGTTCTCTTACATGTTGAAATAAACACATTTTTCCATTGGAATTTTTTTCTTTAAGGCATGAGGAGACATTTTTTTTTTTGTGGTCCTTCCTTTATTTTGAATCTCCTTTTCTTCAAGTCATTTTGTTTAGTTTAGTTATTATTGTGCTTACTTATGTTATCTCACTGCTAGTCTTTCTTTGTATGGAGATTAATTTTAGTTGCAGATGACGGTCAGCTTTAATAACTTGTTTTTACTTCCTAATTTTGCTTGCAGTTGTCAAAAGCACGCACTGTGGCATAAGTGTTGAAGAAAACTATTGACATTTTCAGCTTTTATTTAACAGAGATATTCCAATTCTAGATTAATTAAGAAACTCATTCATAACTTTTTTTTCTTTTTTTTTTTTTTCTTTTTTGGTGGAAATGTAGTTATTCTTGCTTTCCAAGATTATTTTTGAAATCATAGAAACAAAGGATTTCTTTCTATCTTCCTTTCTTTTTTTTCACATTGGTATATTTAATGTTTTAAATATTTCTGAATTGATAATAATTTATGTCCTTAAAGTTTGCTTCAACCCATTCTCTTGATGTGCTGTGGGCTTTTCTTTTATTTCCTTGAAAAGATATTGTATTTAAATAAGAAAGACATTCAATAGGACATGATTATTTACTTCTCTTTTATAAAAGACCCAACCACAAGTCAGTTTTACAACTAATGCAAATTTATTTTTATCACAATCGAAGTAGCATTGTATGAACAATTTTCAACATTTATGAAGTCTGGATGCTGTGCCATATCATTAATTAAAAAGTTTTTGACATTTGAAGACACATTGTTTAAATTTTTTAAATTTTTTTTACCTCTTAATGGCTCTTTCTTTTACTGACTGTTCTGTTGGATTGATTCATCATTCCCATTGTTCTTTCCTTGTGTCCGCAGACCGCAGTCGTCAGGATGCCTGGAGCCATCAGAATCAAACCTTGTCCAGTCCCTACTGTCTCCCCCTGGGACCCATCCTTCCCCAGCAGGGAGCTCCCCCAAAAGTTCACAGCTATCACCAGAAGCTGCATTTGGAATGACCCGCAAGTGCAGCCTGATCCACGAAGAATCTCACGAAGAAGAAGATGGTCTGGATGACTTTGACATGAACTCCACTGAGTTGAAGCCGTCTCGAAGCCTGGAGCTCCTGGATGACCGCATGAGTGATCTCTCTCCCAGCACAAGCAAAGAGCTGGGCCTGTCGCCTAAAGAATCAACTTCAGAGACAGTTAATTCTCGCAGGCCTCTGAAATCAGTGTGCAGTTCTCCTCAATTGCTCAACCAGATCCATGAGGAAAACGAGTCTGAAGATGACGACGACTTTGTCCCGTTGAAACTCTCTGCTCCAAGGGGGCGTTATTCCCACACTGGTCTGGCTTCCCCGGAGATTCTAAGGAAGTACGAGCAGCGCCGTCGCAGAGGAGGGGCAGGGCAGAGGGGCACCAGCTGCAGCAGTTCTGATGCTAGTGACACTGATGATACGGACGGACGCTCCAGAAAGGACAAACTCAAGCACAAGTTTGTCCACCGTAGAGACAGCAGTGATCACTCCAGTGATACAGATGGGCCGAGTGGAAGCAACAACAATGGAGGAGGAAGCAGGCTGAGTGGAGGGGGCGGAGCCAGGACTGCCGGCCATCGAGGAGGCACTCGTCGTGAAGGTGGGAATGGTGGAGGAGGAGGAGGAGGAGGTGGTGGTGGGGGAGGCGGAGGTGGCAGTGGCGAAAAGGGGGGTAAGAGTCACCACAACCACCATCATCATCATCACCATTCCAAACACCAGAGTAGACACCATTTCAGCCGCAATGACAGCATGTCAAGTACTGAAGATCAGCCTATTGACAATTTCTTCAGTTTTCAACCACTCTCTGAGGAATGCATCAGTTTAGACTTGGACATGAAGGACCCGCATGATTTCTCCAAGTCCCTGGACAGCGACGACATCTCCCCTTCCCCAACTCACACTACTCATCTCTATGATCCAGACACAATCTCTGGCTTTCATAACCAGTGCTCCATTTCTAGCCACCAGAATCGCAGAGCTCAACTCTCTCGCCAGAGGCAATTGCCAAGCGATAATAACTTAAGAGTAACAGAAGACACTAACAGCTCCGAAACGGATACTTGCAGACAAATACCAGAAGAAGCACTGACAACCAAGGACTCGACGGATGAAGTAGAGAGTGTTCTTTCACAGCTAGACATGGATATAATCAACAACAACAGCATCAATAGCAACACCAATAGCACCGACTCAACTACATTCTTCACCTGTACCAAAATCTCCCAGAACATCACCACTCTTCCTTCCTCATCCATCAACACTTTCAATAGCAATATTTGTGGAAGCACCAAAGTCAGTAGCTGCAGCATTGGTGGAATCTCAGACTATTTCACCAGTGTCATGGGAACGCCGTCAGAGGAAGAAGAACCACTTGAGTACTCAAAATACCGTGATAGTCTCTCAGAGGACAGAGTCAAACAGAAAGCTCTTGCCACAGCAGTAGACCTCAGTCTAGCACAGTTTGAGTGTCAGAACGGTTCCAACTTTAACAACAACTGTCTACAGTCGTCCTTATGTAAACCTGGGACTGGCCCTGTCATGGTCCAACTCGAGTCCAAATGCTGTTCAGTTGTCTGACAAATCTGGAGTTTATTGTGATACAGCTCTGCATATCATTATAATGGTGTAGGCTTCAAACTCACGAGGTAATAGAAATTAAAGGAAAAACCATTTGTTGGTGTACAAAGAATTGTTTCATTTTAAAATTCTCCTTTATTAATTTCTGTCTCCCTACTACTTTGAGGAAATATTGATAAAGAAAAAGATTGAATTATGGAAAATTGATGCTTATTATTATTATTATTATTATTATTATTATGTTTATTAAAATTCACATGATATAAGAAGCAATTTTGTATGTAAAAAATTGCAGCACCTTTTTTGTACCCAGGATTCTTTGGGTATCAGGGTTTGCCGATTGCTTATGGAAGAAAATAACAATGCATTTGAGTTTTGAGTGTGATTATTATGGTGTGAAGTGTAATTTATTTTGATGGAGTGAAAGAATGAACCTTAAATCTTACATTATTGACTTTTTTTCTTTTTTTCAAAACAGAGATTGTTATCACAAATATTTTAGATGTCCAAATCCCTTATCCCCCCCTCCCCCCGCTTTTGAAATTATTTTTTTTTAAAGCTTCTTGCAGAGTTATCTAGCAGGCATCTGTATTTATGGGTCAAGTGATATTTGGTTATTGATTTTGTTTTTGATACTTGATATTACAATATAACATATTTATATTCATTGGCTTAGGGGTAGTAATATTCAGTCCATTAATATTAATAACAAGTGACCCTTTGCTGCAAACATTCTGGCTTGCTGCACAGTTTTGATCATGTTTTGATGATAATAATAGTTTTCAGCTTTTGATTGTTTTAAGATATTTATTGAACTATTCTTGTAAGCTACAAGGTGTATTTGGCACATGAACTATCTCTACTTATGTAGGCACCCAATCCTTTTTACTCCCATTATTTCGCATTTCTAATTTTACAACTTTTATTGAGAAACCATTTTATCGTCGTCTCGTCCTACACATCCTATGAGCAGTAGATTTTAGAATTTGTTGGAGTAACAAAAAGTTAATTCTTAGAGTAAGTCTTTGCAGTGGTATGTAAAATAACATTATGAATGAATATGAGTTGATTTTTAAGATTAAAAATGGGAGTCACTGTTAAAATCATGGCACCAACCACTAGTCTTTGACGTTGTGGATAAACATGTCCTGTTGGCTCTGATTGATATGATGCTCAGAAATTTTTTTTTAAAACCATCTTGCTACTTTTTATCCTTTGTTCATGGAATTTGAGGTTGTCCTCTCCTGTGTCATCATCTGTTATCACGATGGTTTTCTCCTTTTTGCTTCATTCCACCAATGATTTCATATTCGCGTATGATGATTATGTATTATTTATTTATAGCCTCAGTTGTCGTGCTCTCCAATGAATGGGAGCTGTATTTAATATTCAGTAACTTTGTAAAGGTTTTATTTTTATATCTGAAGGTCAAACAGCTGTTCTGCATGTATTAATTAATTAAATGTATTAATTAATTAATTAATTAATGAGTGTTTCACATCCGCCAAGCGGGGGAAGAGTTCTACAGTTGACACCCCATGATATTACATTGTTGACTTCCATCGACAGGGGTTTTTCTTTGGGTTTTTTAATTTTTTTGGTTTAAAAAAAAAAGTTTCTTGGATGTCCTAGCATCAATAGTGTTATGCACTTTTAAACCCTTTCAATGCAAGGTCTAGTTCTAACTAAACAGAATATGCACACACAAAAAAAAGCCCCAAAAAACCAACGTTTTATTATATACCAGTTAGACAAGATTTCAGTGGGCTGACATAAGCCAAAAGGCTGAAATTCAAACTTTTGGCACAGGTCAGTGCACTGAAATCTTATTTATTTGGTATAAGCACAGGCAAATCTTGAGGATCATGATATCTCGTTGCAGCTTAAGAAATAACCTTAGCTTTGAAAGGGTTAAGTTGGTCACATTGAAAATAAAAGAGGGGCCTCTGTTAAAGTACGGTAAAGAAATGAAAAGGTGAAAATTTATAACATTTCAAAGCACTTCACATCCTGTCATAAGATACTCATATATTTGTTTTCGTTGTAAATCATCTTATCTGTGAAATGTCCCTGGCAGGGTCAAAGTCTGGCTATTCTTTTAAGTAGCCTATCATCTTACTCACCTCTGGGCGGTTATGTGACCATAGCAGTTGCAAGCGGCTTAAAACTGTCAATACACAAACAAAAGATATTCATAAATAGAATTAAAATGCTGTCTGTACAATTATCATTGAAATCTGACAGTTACAGTTGTTTGCCAAGTTTTGGGTCTGTAAGTTAAGTGAGGAGACTTGCTGTTTTTAAATGTTATAGATTTTCCTCCATCCATCCATTATATATATCATGAACTAATTAATGTTCTATGAAAGAGACATCCTGTATATTAGTGTCAGTCGGGGCATCCCCTGTTGAACTCTACCTCTGAGTCTTGTTTTCCTGTCTATATTATTATTATATTTTCATTATTGTTACTATTATTATTATTATTATTATTATTATCATTATTATCACTATTATTATTATTATTATTATTATTATTATTATTATCATTATTATCACTATTATTATTATTATTACTATTATTATTATTATTATTATTATTATTATTATAGCTGATATTAATATTATTATCACTTAGGTATCATTGTTTGTTACCCAGGCTTGTCTCCCAGGTATGTGACAAAGTGACAATGAAGAGATTTATGCTGTTAAAATAAGGAAGAAGAAAATAGTTATTTATTTATCTTGGTTTCTGTTTTTTGTTATTTGAACAAAGAGATGGACAGTTGCTTAACACACACACACACACACACCAAAAAAAAAAGAAAAAAAAAAGAATAAAGATTTGTTAATGCTCAGACAATATGTTTTTAAACGAAGTTTAAATCTTCATCTAATAGATAAAAACACAACAACAGTGTATTTGATGACTCTTAAACTGTGTTGAAGTTGAAGGACTGAATTCTTCTATTGCTCATCAACAAATGACCACCCTTTATTTTGCTGTACAACAGTCCCGCCCCACTCCCCTCTCCCCCCCCCCCCCCAAACTCAGCTTTTTTATTTCTTTCAATAGGGGAGGGGGGACCAAGGGGTTTTCTTCTAGTTGCACATGTTGATGCCTTTGTTTTTTGTTGATGTAATGATAAATTATATACATACAACATTATTAAATCCAAAATGAATAGCAACATGACATTCCAACACACAGGCTAGGGAAGTCTAAATGACAAATAGCATGAAGTAGAAACCAACAATTATCATGAAACTCACACCCAAGGATAGGCCATTCATACCCCTTTATCCTCACACAAACAAACAAATAAACAAATAAACAACTTGTTCTACATCCCAAAAACCAGCATTCAAACACACCAATAAACAAAACAACTTTCCTTCTCTTTTTAAAATTCCCCGCACTCGAAAGGAATGTAGAAATAAACCATCCTCACACACAAAGTACCAACACACACGGACACAATGCACTGCGCCCCACTTGGTGCATCACGGTACCTAAAGACAACACACACAGTCACACAGTAATTCACACACACATACGATGCACACCCCTCTCTCTCTCTCTACGCTTAAGGGCTAGAAACAAACACACGCGCACACACACGGCGTAACAAACAGTAACGAGGGCCGATACTAACGAAGTCCACTAACTAATCTTGATACTATAATAACAAAAAGACACATACATTCTTTCTTTCTACCCCGTTACACATATGATAATATAGATATTGAATATACATTCAGTATATACCTGTATGTAGTACTTTTTTGTTTAGAAGACTTAAAAGAGTGCAAAGATGATTGTCATATTTGTAACACTGTACATCTCAATCTCTGACACAGACTGATTTAAAATTATATCATGCAATTTCAATTATGATAATGTGACAGCTGACTCAAAACAGTTGACAACCACCAACTTACTCATAGATCACAAGACGGCGTATTTGAACAGTGTTCATACTGTGCACTACTGGTATTGTGATTTTGAACAGGAAGTTTTTCATGTTCCACTCATGTGTTTTTGTGTGTTTTTGTGTTTGTTGCTCTGCTCATGTGGTTTTGTTGTTTGTTGTTCTACTCATGTGGTTTTGTAGTTCTACTCATGTGGTTTTGTTGTTCTGCTCATGTGGTTTTGTTGTTCTACTCATGTGGTTTTGATGTTCTACTCATGTGTTCTTGTTGTTCTACTCATGTGGTTTTGTTGTTCTACTCATGTGGTTTTGATGTTCTACTCATGTGGTTTTGATGTTCTACTCATGTGGTTTTGTTGTCCTGCTCATGTGGTTTTGTTGTTCTGCTCATGTGGTTTTGTTGTTCTACTCATGTGGTTTTGTTGTTTTATTCATGTGGTTTTGATGTTCTACCCATGTGGTTTTGATGTTCTACTCATGTGGTTTTGTTCTACTCATGTGGTTTTGTTGTTCTACTCATGTATTTTTGATGTTCATGGATAATGATGTGCGAATGATTAAAAAAACAAAAATGTTGAATTCAGTTTTTCATTTGGTCTGGCGCAAAAGTCCGTTCTGTTCTCTCTGTAAATGGCTCTAACTCATTAACCGAGATAATTAAAGTTTTTAATCGATGGATTGCTCTGACAAAAACTGTACAGTTTGTTAGAAATGTTTTTTTTTAAAGAGTTTCATCTTCACATTATATTATGTCCTATTGGAGAGACTGTGTGCAAATCTCAATCAAGATAACTAAGCGAGTCAAAGATCTGCTGGGTTATTTTTACTTTATGAACGCTCTCTCTATGTCTTTTAGTATATTATCCTCTGTCTTGTTGCAGACATACATGATGGTAAACACTGTTTGTAGAGTACAATGTTGTTGAGAAATGGCAAATCTGTGATTACCTTTATCACCCTCCTTGTAATTTTTTGTTGTAATCATTAACATTATCATCGTTGCTATCATCTTCATACTATCCCATATATAAGTCAATTCACTATCCACCATTGTAATACATGTAATATAATATACATATATGTGCATTCTTTGTTGTTGGTAATTTGTGTGTAAAATGTACATTGGAGAAGGCAGGCATCAAAAATGAAATGGACTCAGACTGGTGAAAACACTGATAATCCAGTTTATGATTTATTAATGGTTGTATGTAGAAAGAAACTGGATTTGAAAAAGTTCCTGGTTTTCTGTTTTCTTAGAAAATGAATATTATTTCATTTTTCCAAATGATAATATCTTACAGAACCCTGGTATTGACAAGACCTTTTATCTTCAAGTCCTGATATCTGGCAAATGGTTGGTGGACACTTTGCGTTTTGATTTTGGCATAGAAGGAATGTAAATTTTTTGTTCATGTAATGAGTGGGTCTATAGCTAGTGTCTTTAGTAACTTTGTGCAAGAGACTCTCATAACCACACCAAGCTACAGCGTAGTGTGACAGAATATGTTGGCATTTGGGGTCCACCATAAACACATTCATAGAGACTGAACATGTTTGACAGTAGTGTTTAGTTAATTCAGGTTATAGTATACAAAAAAAAAAATATATATAGGTATAACTCTGATTATTGCTTTTGTATGCTTTTTAAAATGAAGACCCAGAGTGCCATGACCCTTGTAACATGTGGCGTGGAAATTGAAAAATGACCAGGGTGGAATGGGTTGAATTTTATAACATTTACAGAGTGCTGTAAGTTTTTATTTCTCTGTAGAGATTTTGCTTTAAACAGTTTTTAGGTTAGTGGTAGTTTTTTAAAACTTTTTTTTTTTTTTAGCCTTTGCTTTTCTTTATTCCCATGTTCAAAATTTATTATGATACTGTATTCATCGTAGTTCCGTTGCTTTTAGAGCAAGATGTGTTTCAGTTAAGATGAAAAAAAAAAAAAGTGTAAAAAATGAGCAAACAGTTGAGAATAAGTTTTGAAATTCACTTTCGAGATTACCTACCTATGACGATTTAAATTTGAATTTAAATGAAATTTGTGGGATTTTTAATTATTGTGATGAATCAAAGTTGTCATCAAGTGTCATGTTGTGTGTTGTAGAAAGTATTGTCCATTATGATGCGCCTCTCTCCCCGGGGGG
>JAUEKZ010190049.1:0-12407 GCA_031471865.1 Melibe leonina | reverse complement strand
TAACGACGGTTTCCATGATTGGGTTACTGGTGGTGTGGGGGTGGCTTAAATCTCACCCTGCCATACGACTCTTCTTCGTGGCTCGAGAGCATCAAACAGTATGTTTTCAATGTCGTAAACGTGTTCAGTCTACACACACTCTATGGATGATTTATAATAACACATTGCAGGTGGTGGAGAAGATGATGTGGACACTGCCTCAGGGACACCAGGCCAAGCGGGAGGTGGACCTAGTGCTTGACCGGCTGTTTGAGACCATGTCACCCATGCACTTTCACCTCAGGGAGGTCATCTTTGTCGTCTTCAATAAAGTGAGTGCCCAGTCAGTCGGTCATGTTGACTCACTCTAAGCCCATTGCACCTTTACGTAGTATCATTATACTAGGCTACGGGTAGGAAAATATATGTCTTGCTCTGTAAACGTCAATCGACTTCAATCAGCGTCATTTATGTATTTTCAATTTGAATTAACCTTTTCTTTTTTTTTTCTTTTTTGTCCCTTACAGTCATACCTTTATGCCATCTCTTCAACTTAAGTCAGCTAAGGTTATTATTAATATCACAACTGACTACACGTCAAAATCTTCAAGATTTATAGCAGATAAATCAGATTTCAGTGAACTGACATCAAAAACTTGAATTTCAGGCTATTGGCATATAATGTCACTTCACTTCTATCTGATTTTTTTTTTGGTATAAGAATATGTAAATTTGAAGATTTTGCATATTTCAGCTCGGTTAGAATCAGACTCCGCTTATAAAGATATCTAAAAAGTTGGCGTTAAACAGGCAACCATTGACCAACCAACTAAACTGCATTGTGATTCTGTTGATTTCCTCAGGCCCGGTCCAAGACCGGCGAGGTGAAGAAGAAGCTGCACCGGCTGGCCCACGACTACCTGGAGAGGTACCTCTACCTCATCCTCTACAACTCCTACCTTCACATGGAGAAGAGCTCCAACTTCCGGAGGTCTTTCAGTGAATGGATGCAAGAGGTGAGGATGGCTAATCGTTACTGACAACATCATCGTCAGCATCATTTACCATCTACAACAATAATCAACAATGACATTATTATATTTGTTGCTGTTTTCGTTATTATCATCGTTGTTATTATTGTTTTATTATTGTTATCATTATAAATCACCATAATTACTTTTATTATTATCATCATCAAAACTATTCGTTAAATGGGAACAAAGCAATCCTCAGAACAGGAGTTTGTTGCAATAAAACTCAACAAATTAACGACAAACACACATTTAGATACTTACATATTTCAAAGTAGGAGTGTTTGCAACAATGATATTATACCTAACTCAAGGCGAGGCACGGAATCGAACCCGCTAACCCCTGGACCACGGGAACTGTATATCGCCAGACAGCCAACTTGTCTTGGATCTATGAGTTGTTATGTTCGATGTCCAGCAGGGATAAATAAATACGCATTATAAAGCACATAGATCCTGAAGCAGTCTGGGACCGTGCGCTATATGAGTGTTAACCCTTTCAATACTAAGATTATTTCAAATGAAACTCACTAGACATCAAAATCTTTACGAATTGCCTGTTCTTATACCAAATAAATCAGATTTTAGTGTACTGACATAGTGGACTGTCAATTCACTGAAACTTGATTTATATGGTTGGTATAAGAACATGTACATTTTGAAGATTTTGAATATTCCAGTCCGGTTAGATTCAGATCCTGCTGTAAAAGGGTTAATAATTGATCATGTCTTGCCTTCCTCAGGTGGCCGCCCCTGCAGGTATCTATGACGTTTTGGACAACATCGGATTTTACACCTTGCAAACAGAACCCTCTATCTACAAAAACCGTAAAAACAGAATCCGGGACAGAACACAAAAGTTGGAATTCACAGGAACATTTGAATAAAGGGTTTTCGTTGTGATAAAGCTGATGCCACCCATTGGAGGATGAGAGTCAAAGAAAGCGTGGAAATAGGAAAGTAGAAATGTGATTGGAGGAGGATTCCAAACTTAGTAGACCTGTCTCGGCACCCATCGCCTGGCCACCAGCACAAGACAGCGTGCCAATCTACTCAAGTAGCTGATAGCCAGGTTTCTACTTCCCTTTTGTTCTGTTTTTCTGGCTTTGTTTATTATCGGCGCTGTGTCTATATCTTATGATATCTTGCTTATTTTGAGTGATTTTGAATACATTTGATATGTAACTTGCTCCACGCTTTGCCGTGTGACAACAATGTCTTGCTGCTGGCATGATTTGACCAAGCACCAGCATTCGTTGTGATATGAATTGTGCAATATAACAACATGTATAATATTATTTGGCTGGTTAGTTGTTAACCTTTCAACGCCTTTTAATTCTATCTAGGTCATATCAAAGGCAGAGCTCTCTAGACAAGGTAACGTGATGCCACTCAGAAATTTTTTTAAATTGAACTTTGATACAGCGCAATCGATATTCACTGAACATGCTCAACGCGCTTTACAAATGTATGGAGGGCTCCCTCGAATATCTAGTTCAGTCGCAGTATACTGACACGGGGCCAACCAATCATAGTTTGGTTCCCATAATTCTTAGGGCCTGGCCAGATAGCTGATAATATGCTCATTTTAAAGTCTTAGGTATAACACGAACGGGACTCGAACCGCAGACCTATCGATTCCAAGGAACACGCTATCAATAAAACTGATAGTCAGTGGTTAAATTTGTTTGATTTTTATACCGTAAATACTGTGATTTCTATATTAATTGTATTACATAACATGACATGCATGCCCAATTCCTCACCACTGCCGCCATGATTTGGAATCAGACCTAGAGCCGGGGCCCTCATATTGCTTCACTGATTGTGTCTCTTTGGAATGACGCCCCGTGTTGTGGAGTCGTGTTTTTTTTTATCTCTGTCTTCACTGATATGTTTCAATGAGAGTTGCCGATTTGGTTGAATTTGGTTTACAATTAAAGTATACCTAGTATGAAATGAAACACGACAATGTACAAAATTAACACGTATACATTACCTACTCCCAACTTTTATTTGCTTATCATCATTGTCTGCAGGGAATGATGAAATGATGATGATGACGATGATGATAACGACAATACTAATACCTAAGACTAATAATGGTGACGTGAAGAAGAAGAGGAAGAAGAAAAAGATAAAACAATAACCAGATTGTGTCACTTGCCTGTTGCATTGTCGTATATTCACTTTTTGTACCAAGCATATCCCATCAACGAAACAAGCATAACGCATTTCCCTGTTTTTATCGTTTTTTGGTGGGTTTTTTTTATCATAAAAGTGTTAAAAAACCGATACTTACCCTTACCTGTGTGCGTGCGTGTACGTGTGTGAGTATGTGTGCGTGTGAGTGTGAATGTGTGAGTATGTGTGCGTGTGAGTGTGTGTGTGCGTGTGTGTGCGTGTGTGTGCGTGTGTGTGTACCTGTTTATATATATTTCATATATGAAGACTGACTGGGACTGAAATACATTGACTCAAAAGACACGCTCAATGACTCTTGCTTTTTTTACTGTGTGATCTTGGCTCCTCCACTGTTCTTCAACATTTATCCCTCACTGTTACGCTGAATTAGATACGTATTATTAAACTCAATCCTGTACTGAACAAAAAATGTTTTGTGCGGAAAAAATTGTATGCCTTTGATTAAAGGCAATTTATTTCTCTCTATTTTTTTTCTTTATATCATATCACAATTTAAAATTAAAATACCTTACATTCATGTATAAATTTAAACTTTTGCAATCTACGTGATTTTATCTGATGTACCTATATCCCTGATGAAGGGCTATGGCCGCAACGTGGTTGTCTTAGTCTTGTCTTGGTCTTGTCGTTTTAACGTGTCAACAACTCACGTTATTTTGATTCGTTGTTTCAATAAGGAGGAAGGCCCGTTTGTCCGAATGGTCTAGTTTCGTTTTGTCCTCCGGTACAGAATACTGACACATGAACAATCAGTCTTGGCTGTAATCCCATGAGCGCCTGAGACCAGCTGATAAATATGTTGTTAGTGTTTCCGTTATAGGATTGACGCGGCCTGAATTTGAACCCCCGAACAACGGTTCCGAGGCATACGCTCTACCTACTGAGTCACAGCGCCATTAATTAAAGTTTTCTTCTACAACCGACAAGAACTGGTCATAGAACAATGTTGAATGTTGATGTCTTTTGTTGTTCTTGATTTTCTATGGTGTTAGTGTTATTGTTATTGTTTGTTGTTTGTTGTCGCTGGCGCTCCGTTTATCCGACCCACCAATGTGTCGTCTATGAATAGGAGAGAGTGTTGTTGTTGTTGTTGTTTTTATGATGGTTGTGCTTTTGATTCCTCTGCTATTTCTTCAGATAGAATGTGGGCTGATAGCATTCCTGCTCACTCGACTCTTCATTGGGTTTGTATTTTCTCAATCTATTTCCTATTTCTTTAACTTTTTAAAAGCATGCTGGAATGGCAAAGATGTATTTAGTATGATGTTTGTAAAAATGTCTGCGAAATGCGCTGTAAGTGCACTAGCTGGTCATAACGATTGTTTTACGACACACACACCCACACCCACCCCCCCCCCACACACACACATACAAACATATACAAACACATACATACATACATAACATACATACATACATACATATATACACACACATACACACACACATTTACACACACACACCTTCCATACCTACCTTGCAAATCCAAGAAAACACGCACGCATACAGAAATTACTTTGTTCAGATCTATTTGGCTGTGACATACTCTTTTTATAAATAGTAATTGTAAAAATACACTTCGATCTCGTACGAGTATCCACTAACCAATAGTTTTCACCCAAACTGATACCATCCTTATTCATGTACTTTCTATTTCATATCAACATTCATCAAGGCGTATTTTTAACTTTAAAATATCGTAGCATGTTCAATTTTTACCATATTTTTATCTAAAATTTTAAATGGCACAGAGAAAGAAATACAATGTTTACCATACTTATGATTTACCTTATCTATCTGTAAAACATACAACTCCGTGTACTATCATTACCATGCATGTAAATACCCCCATACTTGAACCTTTTCAAAACAAAATGGGCCTTTTTTCCCCTCTTTTACCATCATGTTTTTTGCTATATCATTGACGTTCTTATTTTGTTATTTTACGTATTAATAATCAGGTTTTGACACACTTTTGAAACATCTTTTAACTACAACTGAAATCTAGAATTTTTAAACATAACATAAAAGGGAGAAACGAAAGTTTTGATTCTTCATTTTATTTCCTGGTCTTGCGTTGATTTTACATAGAGCTTCAGAATCTGATTTCATGACGCCTGACTTCGGCCTTGTCTGAGCCTACAATCTGAATTAAGCTCCATCCAAGCTCGTACTGTAGTAAGCAGTAAACCTTTGGAGCCTGATGGAGCATGGAGCCACAGCATATCCCGGTTTCCTCAGCGTGAAGCGGACAAGCGCCATTGATTGCCATCATGTAGATAGGATGCTGACCCATTGCGAATTACTTTCCGCTCTCCAATGTGTGGGTTGGAACCCATTTTACATATGGATAGAGTGTCACTGGGATAAAATCGAATACCCCCTCCCCATCCCGCATACAGCAGGGTCCTTTCCAGCAAACAAATTCTAACACACCCAACAGTACAGGCGCTTATCTTGTCCTATGTGTTTCAATGTTCACTGTTGGGTGTGTAAAGTGCTTCGACTTCGAGGTTTTGGCATAAAGCTAAAAAAATCACTTTATTTATTAACCCTTTTACTGCAGCGTTCTAACCAAACAGAACATGCAAAATTTGAAAATATAACATGGTTACTATACCAGAAGAATAAGATTTCAGTGGACTTGCATATATGCCAAAAGCCTGAAATTCAGTCAACTGAAATGTTATTTGTCTTGAATATGAATAGACAATTAATCTTGAAGTTGAAGATTTTGATATCTAGTTCGCAGCTTAAGAAATAATCTTAGCATTGAAAGAGTTAATGCAATTGAAGGCTACATGGGAAGAACGATCAGAGTAACACTTTTCTGTTTTTGAGAAAACCAACTATGTCCATTTCAAAACATTAATTCTTTCAATGTAGTAGCTTTTAAAAACTACCTACAACTCTGGACCCTGATCTTTTTTAGAAATTATATTTGGAGGGGGGGATGGAAAGTATTGGATACAATTAACCCATTAAAGGCAAAAGCTCTTAAAATAGCAAAATGTTGCTCTGATTGTTCTTCCCGTGTAGCCTTCAAGTGGATACTTGAGAAAAAATGGAAGCGTTGCTTGCATAAATGAATCGAACATCCGCTTGTTTCTAACTTAATGTCTTATCCAGGATTTTCTCTGGCTCTCTGTTTTGTTTGAATGCAGTGGTAAAAATACAAATATCATCATGTTGTCTCATTTCTCCATGAGCAATCGGACAGACCGGCGGCGTCGCTCAATGGGTAGAGAGAGCGTCGACCTCAGTACCGGTAGGTTGGGGTTCGAATCCTTGTCCCGTCATACTGAAACGAAGACGTAAGTACATTGTATCAGCATTTAAGCTGCTCAGTTCACTGAGAATGGACTGATATATGTATTTCAGTGAGTCATTTGTTTATCTCTGTCTGGCAGCACACTAACTTGTCTAGACAGCCTCGCCTTTGTATGACCTGAAAGGGCGTTTAACAAACAAGTAATGTAATCGGCAGAGAGCCAGACCCCTGGGCAATGATACAGAACTACATGTAGAAAGCTTAGGGGAATGGAAGAGCCGTCGGGAAAAAAATTAAGTAGGCACAATACGTATGGTGTTCATCAATAACAAATGGCCAGAGTAAGTAAAGGGAACCGTGGCATGTTTCACTATCCACAGCCGATATGGTTAACTTAGTTTGTAGTAAGCAACATGTAGTAATGTAATATCAGTCGAACAGTCAATCAAAAGTTAAAATTATTGTTTATGTGAGATATATCTATTCACTGGAACGTCTCCATATGCCAATTCAAAACTGTGATAAATTTACATTGTTAACATGTTGTCAAAAAGTTACATCTCCCACTGTCGTATACAACAACATCGGTCTAGTGTGCTTTGGACCAAACAAAACAAAATTGTGGAATGCGTGACTGAAATCGTGTGACTGAAGCCGATCTGATGTGGAAACTCACTTATTCTCCTCCTTTCAGAATTCACAAACAGTGTACAGAGATAGATCCCTCGTTTTGTTTGTTGTGAGTTTTAGGGCGCTTTCACTTTCTTTCAACTACTTTAAGGTCATAATGGGTAATATAATGTAAATATCCTACCCAGACTCTGCCATGGACGTTCACGGGGGTGATTTACAAAACAAAACAAAAAAAACCTCTAAAATCAAAATTGACAAAGAGTTTATTTACTTTTCTTAAAAAATCATCTCTCACAATCTCTGGATGTGAGGCAGGTAGGTTAGCAGTAAAGTTGGACACATGCTGCCCTGTTCCCGAAGCCCTCTCCAACATCCAAAGGCTTCAATCCTCCTGGCAGGAAACTCTTCAACATGGCTCTGGTTGAGTGTATCTAGGTACCGGTATGTAATATATTCTAACTTCAACCTCAGAGGAAATAGGCATACATAACATGTTTATATTTTTATTTTGTTCCCAATAACAAGCAAAAATATAACGGCCTGATTAATTCGGAAAGCAGAAAGTTGGCTAAAAGAGCTCATTTATGTGATGCGAACATCATCTCTATAGCAATAAATGCAGTCAGAAACCAGAATGTTGGTCCACTTGCGAGTATATCTTTGCTGATAGCTAATATATCCTGAAATGAGGGTTTTGTTTGGAAATCATGCAAATGTGATGGGGGACTTTTCTAATTCGAGATACCTACCATAGATCAAAGGCTCCCTCATTTTGAAGACATCTTTTCCAGATGCATTTTAATCAATAACCATTTTTCTCAATCATTTTGATTTTCTTAGAACTGATAAATCTAGTTTGTTCTCACCGAATAAATTTTAATAAGAGAATCACCAATAATTTACTACGGTATTAGCAAGGAGGGCTCTAATCCTTGGGTATTAGTTAAAATGTTCTGATTTTGGGTGTTACCATCTAGCTTGAAAAAAGGATCTGTAGGTGCCTAGGCTGCTCTGCAAATTTTTCTTTCAACCGATAGATATTTTTGCTGATGAAAACATTCAAATTTGAAACTACAATGTGAATCTTTTTTTTTCAATCAATTTATTTACTTTATTTGTTTGGGTTTGGTTTTTTTAAACCTAGACTAGTCTAAATTGGGTTCCATTTTGTGAGCTCAGTGCATCGACGCATTCCTGTCACGGATTGATTGATGATCGCAAACGATATCAATTCGCAAGGCCGCCATTTGGAATCCAAAGCAATGAAATTGGTTCACAATGGAAACTTTTTTGTGTACTTTCATCGAGAAATTAAGTTAAACATTTGGGAGTGTCAACCAGGGGATCGACAGGTGTTGCGAGGGACGCATTTTCGACCGGAAGTAACGAGCGAAAAAGCAATGTCGGATATCGATGTTGTTGCTTTTTGTCGATATAAGCGCATTTCTTGCGTTCATCCTGGCATGTAGTCTGTGTTAATCTGGCGGTTTTGTGGGGTTTAATTTTACATATCATTAAGATAGTGACATGTAGGCCTAAATGGGAAATCAACTGAATTTTAAGCTTGTTATGCGTTATCGATATTTGAGTCCTGGATCCTCTGTTAAAAAAATTAAGTAGGCTATCTTTGTTTTTCCGAGTTTCTAAATAGTCTAACATCACTTTCCATCAATCTCAGGCAACGACCCTACAAAACGAAGGGAAATTGTTGTTATTTTAATATAAAAGGAGGAAACCCTTTTATTCATGCTATCTTCAAATGTTCTACTCAGATTAGCCCTTAGAAAAATATTAGGCACTTGATGACTGTCTATGTCTAACACGCGCACCCTCACTCATGTTCGCTCACTCCTCTCCCTCCTCATAATTTTCTTTCACTAGTGTCCCCTCGCATTTATGTCTCAGGCTCAAATTTCAAATACGTTCTTCAGACCAACCGAAGATGAAGCTGCAAGATCCAGGGCCAGAACGTTTATTTGTGTGTGTCCTATTTTTTTTCCTTGTCCATTACTGCTGGCCAGTCAATCACTCCCCTTGTTTTACCACCATTAGTACCCATTGGCCGAGCGATTACCCACCTGTTACTATCCCCTTCTACTTTTACTTTCACTTTCAAGTCTTTGGTGGGCATATTGATATTTTCAAATCGTATTGAGTATTATCGATACCTATATATATGATGATGCACTCAACGCAAACTGGCTGGCGAATATTTTATTTCCTAGTGTACTAAAAAAAAAGATTACGATTCTAGCTCAATTCAATTTCAGACCAGGACCTTTACATTTTGTCACAAGTATGACAAAGTTTGTTTTTTATCATACCTGTAATTATCTAGACCTACACCTATTGCCCTTCGACTACCCCTCGATAAATAAGGGCTCGATATTTACATTTACCAGGTTTTCAAGGACGAGTTCGAGACACTGCAAGACTAGCAGTAGATAATCCACATCTCATATCTAAATGACAAACATGAACTAACCATTCCAATGCCTATGTTATCCTAAACTCATGCTAAAACCAGAGAATGGAACACATGGAGTGCGATGTTGTGATTGTGGGTGCAGGCCTTTCAGGATTATCAGCAGCTTACTACCTTGTGAAGAAAGATAAGAATCTACGGATCTCTATCTTGGAAGCTAAAGGTATCCTTGAGTTTCTGATCCTCCCTTTTCTAATTCTCTCTCTATCTCTCTCTCCCTCTCTCTTTCTCTCTCTCTCTCTCTCTCTCTCTCTCTCTCTCTTGCATCTTCCTCACACGCTCACTCTCCCTCTTAGTCCTTGCCCTCTATCCCATGTCAAACTCTGTCTGTCTCTGTGTCTCTCTCCCCCCTCTGCCCTCTCTCTTCCCTCTCTCTTCCCCCTTTTGCTCCTCTCTCTCCCTTCTCTTTCTCTTCCATCTCTTTCTCTCTCCCATCTCTCTCTCTCCTCTCTTTCCCCCTTTTATCACTCTCTCTCTCTCTCTCTCTCTCTCTCTCTCTGTGTGTGTGTGTGTGTTAGAATACACTGAAACATCAAGAACTTTTAATTACTATAATGAAGACCTATAAAGACTGGTGTCTCTCATTGTTTGAGAACTGTTTCTGTATAATCTCATCTTTGTTTTTGAAACTAAACTCTTTGGAGCTATTCCTGTTATAGTTTCTTTCTTCGTTTGTTTGTTTATGTGTGTCTTGTTTCCCCAAGAGCAGACTCAATGGAGGTGTGTTTGTGTGTAAGGGGGATCACAGGTTTTCACAGCGGAAGTTGCCAGCACAGTCCTAATAATATCAACTAGCTTGATGCCTC
Source organism: Melibe leonina (assembly GCA_031471865.1). Lineage (NCBI taxonomy): Eukaryota > Metazoa > Mollusca > Gastropoda > Nudibranchia > Dendronotidae > Melibe > Melibe leonina. The sequence goes on along the minus strand of JAUEKZ010190049.1, from coordinate 1,997 downwards.
TCTTTTTAGGGGAGCGGATGGCTAATTCAGATGGCTCGCATCGCCATGCTGTCGGCCAGACGATGGGTGCTGTAGCAGGGTCCAGGCCTTGGTCACCACTCATGTCCATTTTCTGTTTTTCCATTTTTCTGCTTTGTCTCATTTCTGCACTACATATTATTTCAAATTTGACTTTTACTGAATTTCAGACAGGATTGGAGGACGTACTTTCACAAGACAACTGAGTGCTGCCGATGGCTCGAAAGATTTCTGGGATATTGGTGGGGAATGGCTCGGAAGGTTAGAAACGTGGCCATTTTTTTGTTTCTTTATATTTTGTCATCGTCTGTCATTTGGTTCTCACAATGAATCGGAAATTATTGCTTTTGTCTGTTTTATTAAAGTATTGCATCTTCTAATTAGACTAGCTCTCAAAAAGATTATAAGACTTAAATGATGTTCATTGCAAAACGCTTGTAACATTATTTGAATGCCTTAGTAGAGAGACCAAATCAAGAATGCAAGCCACATTTTAAAGGGGATAAGAAAAGAAAAGAATAGTTAAAAGGTAAATAATTGAAAAACTAAAGTAACATATTAATATTGTCTATCATTCTGGTCACTTAAGAATAATTCTATGGGTTTCAGTTTACTGATGTGTTCATAGTTGACGAAAAAGATTTGTGCTGCAATAGAAGGGGTTGGGTTTGTATGTTGTTTTTTCAAGAATATAAATGATGACACCATATTCTTTATTTTTCTCCTTCAGACCTCAACCCCATGTAAACTATTTGTTGAAAAAATTCCAAATGAATGAATTCCAACCATTGTCTCCAACAAGTGGAAAAGAATCTTCTAGGATAAAGCAGTTATCATGGTCTGTTTATTTAGACCTGTGGCAGTTCAGTTGGAAGGTGAACAGGAGAGATTTATTAATCCAAGCACTTCATATGTACCCAAGAGGAGGAAAGATATAAATATCCAGACTCTCAAGGATACTCATACAATTATCTACACCATATTTAGGAGTTTTTAAAAATATCTTACATCATATTTTGAACCCTGATATCATTTTTGTGCTTGATAAAAGATACATTTTTTAACGCATTTTACCTTGTCCTTGCTGGCACTGAAATATTTGATGGGGAATGTGTGAAACGATGAATACATGAAAATAAGCCTTTATGATATAAGTTCAGACATTGGGTTTGGGATGAGGAATCCGTAAAAATGAAGTGATTCAGTGTTAGACTGTATAGGAATGCACGTTTTCTCTTGTTTATTACTAGTAGGTAAATAACCTGTCATGTTTTGAGAATGTTTTTTTTAAATAGGTGTAGAAAGTAATCACATATTTATTTTGTTTTGTTTTTCAAAAGCTTGTTTCACACACTATGATCAGCATTCATCGTTCTTTGATCTCGAAATGTATGACAAATATTGTGTTTAATTTGTGTTTGAAAATTTTCTCTTCCTTTTTACAGTTACGGAGACTTCAAAAAAACTTAAAATCTTGTGAGAACAGAACTAGGGTGGATTACTGGGATGGAGTAACACTTGAGACATTCAAGGAGGAGAATCTATGGACGTCTGGTATATCTGTCAATCATTTAATTCAGTCTTTTATACTCAATGTTACCTCCAATGAAATGTTTAACCTGTTGGACATACATAGGCCTACTATCCTTTTGATAAAATTCTTCCATGATTTTATCTCTCTCTCTTCTCCTCCTCTACACCTTCCCTCCTCTTTCTTTCTTTCTGTCCTCTTCTCTCTCTCTCTCTTTCTTTCTGTCTCTCTCTCTCTCTTTCTCTGTCTCTCTCTCTTTCTCCCTCCATAGGTCTCAATTTTCCGCTATTTAGTGGAATTCCGCTTTTGGAGGATTCTCCACTAAACCTCCGCTATCAAAAAAAAATTAATTAATTTTTCATCTCTCTCTTCCCCTTACTATGCCTCTCATTTTCTCTTTATCTGTCAGTTTTTACTCCTAATTTGTTTCTTTCTTTCTCTTTCATGT
>JAUEKZ010190026.1:14593-25351 GCA_031471865.1 Melibe leonina | reverse complement strand
GGGGGGTGGGGGGACGCGGAGGTAGAGGGGTGATTTTTTTTTTTATGAAGTTGTACAGAGAAAGTATACATGCGGGGGTGGGGAGGTAGGTGGAGGTAGGGGGTGCTTATTATATTTATGAACTTGTACAGAGAAAGTATACATGAGGGGGTGGGGAGGTAGGTGGAGGGAGGGGGTGCTTATTATATTTATGAACTTGTACAGAGAAAGTATACCTGTGTTGTGGTGTTATTGGGAAGGGGGGGGGGGGGGGATGGATGAACTTTACCCACTTGGTTGAGGGCATGTCATCAGTTTTATCTTCTTCTTCTTCTTCTTCTTCTTCTTCTTCTTTTTCTTCTTCTTCTTCCTTTCCAATTAACTGACTGACTCAGCTGGACCCAGTATTACTGAGAGTGCTTCAAGGTACTCATTTGATTGCGGGCAAGTTGTCATTATGACGTCAAATACATGTAGAGTATCAGTTTCAAGGTACTCACTTGATTCCGGGCATGGCGTCATTATGACGTCAAACGCTTCAAGGATGACCGGCCGGTGAGTCAAGATTCCGCCCTGACCTGTATTCAGCATGTCATGGCGGGTCTTCCAGTTCCGGTCGATATTCCAGCATGTCGTCCATTGCATGTCAGTAATACACTCTGTCCTTTACTTCCGGTTTCGTGCCTGCCCCCGGTGCATTATGGGCTCGGTTTGGATCGGGTGATGTTTTAATGGGGGGGGGGGGGGTGTGGTGGATGTTGTGTGTGTGTATGAGGGGATGATTCTGTGTGTGTGTGTGTGTGGGGGGGGGGGTTGAGGGGGTTTGAAAACGGACGTACAGAAGTGAGTAAACGTTATGATTCCTCAATCTGTTATTTGCATAATAACACTCACACACACTGGGTGTCTGTATGTCTGTATGTCTATCCATCTACAAAAACCCTCAGGTTCATCTGGCAGGGGAGATAAATTAGTTTATTCCCCTTATTGCCTCCCCTTTCTTTCGTTTGACGAATGCCGCTTTGCGCATGTCAACATTTTAGGGGTATCATTCACTTCTCGTTTGAAGCGAGAGTTTTCTCAGATGCGATGAAAACTATCTATCTATCTTTACTCTCCCTCATATCCTTTTCGGTTATCCTTAAAATAAGATGAAGTAAAATCAACCAAAAAAGAAAGAAAAAAAGGGAAAAAAGTTATGAGGTGTAAGATCCTCTATTGCTTTCTATGATACTTTAGCTAAACAAACAATGGAGGAGAAAAGCTTGTTTTACTTACAGCACGTTAGAACAGGCCTGTTCAACAGCGGTGCTACAAGGTTTGCACACGTGAAAATGCTGTTAACCGGTGTAGAACATTATGAGGATTATTTGTTTTGCGGCGTAAGTTTAGAGATGAGAGGCTTCTCTCCCCTCACTACAATAACAAAGATTATTTCCCTTGTTTTATGTTTAATTCTAAACAAGAAAAACGCTCCTCTTCTCTGCCACTCTATCTCCACGGACTATTTTCTAGGGGTTTTTCGTTTTCTTAATCTTCCCCTTTTTAAAAAGTTTTATTTATAATTTTTTTTTTTTTTAGATTATTTATGGATTGAAGAAAATTGTATATTTTGACTGACATAAGAGAGACGGAAGCAAAAACGGGTTAGCCGATATAAATATTTTTCCTTCTTCCCTCACGATATTATAATGAACCTAAATTATACATTATCAATTATTTATTGTTCCTTATTACAAATAAATGCTAAGCACGGTGTATGTTTCACATCACGATGTTCGCTCTTCTTGTTGCTCTAGAAAAAAACAACGAAAAAAAAACCCCGCGCTGTGTCCGATTTCAAGGGTAATAATATGCAAGAAGTTTTAACCCTTTCACAGCGGGGTCCGATTCTAACCCAACTTAAATATGCAAAATCTTGAAAATGTACGTGTTCTTATACCAAATAAATCAGATTTCAGTGAACTGACATAAGACAAAAGACTGAAATTCATGAAATTCATGGTTTTGGCATATGTCAGTTCACTGAAATCTGATTTATCTGGTATAAAAACAGACAAATCTTGAAGATTTTTGTGTCTCTAGTTACTAGTTTGAGAAATAACCTTAGCTGTGAAAGGGTTAATGAACAGGAGAGAGTTTTACAATCTTTGTGTTACCACCAATATTGAAGCAAGGTAAGTGCAACAAAATAATGGTGGATAAGCTCCGCCCACTTTCTCCAAATGTTTCCCCCATTATTCACTCCTACCATAGAGAAATAGATCGGAACAACCCTAAAATGCAATCGTAGAGAGCGGCTTTTAGTTTCACTAGTTCCATGATATTATGTTGTGACGAAATTTTTAGGGTAACAAAATAGCTGCTTTAGCTTCACAGAAATGACGCTATATCATATATCTTATATATCAAAATGTCTTGGTTGTATGTTCCAAAATATTCAGGAAATGGGAGTCCAGAATTTTAGAATTATGTGAATGAAGTGTGCCATCAAATTATAAGGACTCTTTAACCCTTTCAATGCTAAGGCAATTTCTCAAACTACTAACTAGATACATAAATTATGTACATCAATATTCTTGATAGTTTGTCTGTTCTTTAACAGATGAATAAGATTTCTGTTGACGGTCTGACAAGAAGCATTTGACACACACAGTCAAAATACACGCACACGTACACACACACACACGTACACACACACACACACACAGAGATATAGAATGAGAGAGAGTATTAGAGAGAGATATATATATATAGAGAAAGAGAGAGAGTGAAAGAAAGAGAGAGAGAATATGAGAGACGGGGGAGAGCTGGGGGAGGGGAGTAGAGCCTGGGTCAATGGCTTTTAATCCAAGTCCGTTATGGCCAATAATTAGGATTCTTCTCTTATACATATTATGAGAGAGGGAGAGGGAGAGGGGGAGGAAGAAGGAGGGAGAGAGGAAGAGAGAAAGAGAGAGTCCATCTTTATTTCCGGCTCTTACTCCTTGAGCCCAAATCACCGTCTACGTTTTTGTTCAGCACTCACCCTTGTTTTCCCAAAACCTCTTCACCGACCCGGCTATACTGACTGACAGCTCGCCCTAAAGTCTGTATTTTCCTCCAAATTGTCCATCCATTTCTCCCCAACCCACATCGCCAATCGGTTTGGCAGGGAATCATTCTATCCCCTCGCCAATCCCCCCAACCCTTCAATTGTCCCCGATGAATCAATTGTCTTGAAAGGCTTCTCTCGCTCAGAGCTGACCGGAACTTGGAACAGCCCGCCCAAATTAGCTTCTTGGAGCGTGCGCATTGTATTAATGCTTCAATCGCTTCCGTTTCCGCTTGACTATGGCCGGAATTTGTTTGAAAAGAAACGCTTTCCCGTCTGAAAGCGGGCTCCGTGTAGCAGTTAAGGTCTCATACAGCGGGCAAGAGATAACCTCTCCAGTCGATATCGGCTTAATGGATCTCATTATATCACAATCTCCGTGCCAGCCGATTTCATGGCCTATGCTCAGTACGATGGAAAAACCTCGCGAAAATTGCTACCGGGTGAGCGGGGTAATAGGCACTTAGCGGAATCAATGCTTGTGAAATTTGTCCTTATAACGCAGTCCGGTACAGGGGTGTGTGTTATATATTATGTGTATGTGCTTATGTAAAGACATAGGGGGGACAGGGAGAGGAAGAGGAAGGGGGAGTGAGAGATACTAGGCAGGGGGAATAGGGATAGAAAGAGGAGATTGAGAGATAGAGAGGAAAGGAGAGATACTACGGGGAGGGAGAGAGAGAGAGAGAGGGGAGAGAGGGAAAGAGGAGGGAGAGAGATGTGGAGGTGGAGAGAGAGAGATGATAGATGAATTTTAAGGATGACGAGGGAGAGAATGAGGGGGTAGAAAGGAAAGAGGGAAAGAGAGAGAGAGAGAGAGAGAGAAAGAGAGAGAGAGAGGGAAAGAGAGATAGAGAGAGAGAGAGAGAGAGAGGATGTGAGACAAAGAGGGAGAGGGAGATGGGAAAAGAAGGGAGAGGGGAGGAAGATCAACAGTATTGATGTAGCGAAAAAGAAAAACGAAATAAAAGAAACGAAGCGAAAATGAAGTCGTTGAGGCAATTTTTATGGTGTGATCCACAACTATCGGACAGGAATGATTTACATCAACAACAAAATGATATGTGTTTGGTGAATGGCAGCTTAATGATGATGATGATGATCGTCATGATGAAGATGATAATGGTGGTGGTAGTGGTGGTGATGATGATGATGATGATGATGGTGGGGGTGGTCGTGGTGATGATGATGATGATGATGATGATGATGTAGTTGATGATGATGATGTGGTTGATGATGATGGTGATGATGATGATGATGTGGTTGATGATGATGGTGATGATGATGATAATGTGGTTGATGATGATGGTGGTGATGAGGATGATAATGTGGTTGTTGATGATGATGATGTGGTTGATGATGATGATGATGATGATGTAGTTGATGATGATGATGATGTGGTTGATGATGATGGTGATGATGTGGTTGATGGTGATGGTGATGATGATGAGGTGGATGGTTGTGGAAAGACAAAACAACATCGATTTTTGAAATAGTAGATATTGTCTTATCACATTATATCATTCTAGTCAGGCAACCACTCAAAGACACAAAAAAGTAAAGAAAGAACGCTCGACAAATTAACAGAGATAAATTGAGGGCTTTCTCGACAAAATATCCCACTGAGTCACAGGATACTGATAACAGGCCAAACAGACTGATCACTATTTCTATAAAACCAATCGCCACACTTGGTGGGGGAAGGGGGGGGGGGAGGTGGGGAGGAGGGAGACAGCTGCTAAAATGCCAATTTATATGTGATGTTGTTGGGAGGCACGTCTGGACTAAGATGAATGGATTTGCCCTCGGCGCCTCAGCCTGATCTTCCTACAGTTGCCAGAGGATTCGAACCTCCAACCTACCAGTTCTGAGTTGGACGCTCTCCCTAGTTGCTAGGGGTGGGGGTATGGCTAAGTGGTTAGCTCGCAGTCTAGTGCTGTCCAGCCAGTCGATGGGTGCCGCAGCAGGGTCCCGGGTTCGATCCCCGCGAAGGGTCAAGTTTTTCTGTTTTTTCCCCCATTTTTTTCTGCTTTCTTTGCCTTTGTCTCGTTTCTGCAACCAAGGGAGTAGTGTAAGTTTTCACCTTTTGTCCCCTGCCAATAACACCATCACATAATTGAGCTTATTAGTACAATGCGTTATTTCCTTTTGGGACAAATAAAGTTTATGATATTATTATTATCATTGTTGAGAGTATTTTTTACACAACATGTACTACAATCGGTATTATTTCAAATTTTTTCTTCTTTTTTTTTTTTTTTTTACTCATTTCTAGCAGATAGTTACTATCTTGTTACAGAGCCTCGTTGTATCTCTCTCACTATCACGACCAACGACGCAATCTCCATCTTTTCGAGTCGGTCCTCAGGGGATGAGACCTCTCTGGGTCTCTCGTGTGTACGAGATCCAGCGAGATTCAGCGAGATTCAGTCACCAGCTTTCTAAGACCCTGCCCCCTTCCCGCGCCGGCCCCGGCCCCAAATATGCCCGCATCGCGTCAGGGCCTTTGCGCAGAGAGAGAGAGAGAGAGAGAGAGCCCTGCCCTTATCGCGACTGACCAAATCATGTGGAAAACAGGAAAATTATGACAGCCGTTTTAGAAACGAGCGAGAGATTAAGAGGAGCGATTTTCGTCTGGCCTGGTTGGTAGTTAGTTTCCTCTCTCGCCGGCAGATGGAGCCCTCGTTAAAATCGACTGCGGGATTTTCTCGCTTCCCCCGTGACGTCACAGGTTATTCTCCCCCTACTCTGCTCGCTGATTGGCTGTTTTTTGATTAATTGATTTTAGGGGTGTCGGGGGCTTTCTGGGATCTTGATGTCGTTAAAGGAATGATGAGATTGTCTTGAAGAGTTTGCGGTGTCGGTGATCGTGATCGCGAGGGAGGGAGGTAGAGAGGGAGGGAGAGGAGGGGGAGGAAGAGGGAGGTAGAGAGAGGGAGGGAGGAAAGGAGGGAGGGGCAGGGAGGCAGAGAGAGGGAGGGATGAGAGGAGGGAGGGAGGGGGAAAGAGGTAGGGAGAGGGAGACAGGGAATAAGAGGGTGATAGAGAGGGAGGGAGAGAAGGGGAGGCAGGGAGAGAGAGGAAGGGAAAGAGAGGGATAAGAGGGAGTGAGTGAGGGTGGGAGAGATGGAAATGAGGCAGAGAGGGAGGGGGTGATAGGGAATGTTAAAATTTAGTATCAGATTGTCTTATTCCTCAACAGTCTTTATCATTTGTTTTTGTCCTTTTATTATTATTATTTTTATATCAAAATTTTCGAAATCAATTTTGCGCCTGCAATTAAGATTAAGATTGTACAATATTGATATGATATTTAGAAATTAGCCTGAATTAGAATAACATGCAGTGCATAATGTGATATTATGAAAACCAAAGCCATAGAAAGTAGAAAAATGAATAGGGAAGAAGAAAATTAACCAGAGGAAGATTCGAATCAGGACCTTTTAAGGCACTCATCTCCTGGCAACCAACACAAGACAAACGCGTCTATCTATCTAATTGGTTATTACCAGCCCTACCATTTTTTTCTTTTTTTCTATAGCTTTGTTATGTATCTTCACTGCCTGTCATTTTACATCTTTGGCTAATTTCCAGATATTTTTTCAGTGCTTGGACAATTAAATTTACTCTCCTGTATAATATCTTTAGAGAAACCATGCTAAATAATCATTGGCTAGTTGTTTATTCTCAGTTTAACCCTTTCATAGCAAGGTCTAATTCTAACCCAACTGAAATATACAAAACCGTGAAAATGTATCTGCTCTTATACCAGATAAATCAGATTTCAGTGAACTGATACATGTCAAAAGACTCAAATTCTTGTATAAGAACTAGTAGTAGTAGTTTCGTTTGGCAAGTGTGTATAAGAACTACAAAGAACAGGCAAATCTTGAAGAATTAGGTTTTCTTTAGCATCGAAAGGGTTAACACCCTTTTAAAAGAAATATAAGTCATATTTAAGGCGGTGCTTTCTAGACGTGCTGCCACACTGATATAAACGGAGGGAGAGCTCAATCGAACCTCATTCAGTCACAATATACGGATACAGGGCCAACCAGTCTGAGCACTGTTCCCATAACGCCGAACGTCTGGGGGAGCAAAAATAGCACAGTTAGTAGAACGCCAGACTGTTGCGCTGAAAATTTTTGATTCAATCACCCTGATGAGATGAGCAGATTTATCACCCTGTCTGAAAAAAACCCCACCCTGTCCACCAAGCAGTAAAATGGGTAACTGCTTGGCCCTCCATACAGCCAGTGTCCTTGTCTCACAAATGAATGGTAAAAGGCATAGAAATGAACATTATGTTTTCATCATTTTTGTTCCTTTTTTAAATGAACGTATTGGAAGAGGTGATTGGGGAAGAGGGGACCTCTTATGATTTCGTCCGTTTCCGGAGACTCCAAAAAAAAATTATGTGAAGCCCGTGACGTTTATTTCTCTCTTGATTTACAATTTACACCCGCTTCTGCGAGAAGTCTTATTGGAGTGTGTGATTAATTGATTAACTCTTTCTCGTTGAATGAAAATCCGCCGCTCCTCCCTCTCCGTTTTGACAAGGATAAGTACCCCGATGAAGTGGCACTTGCCGTATTTAGTTAGTTTTCCCTTTCTTTCTTGTCCGCTTCTTTTTCGCTTGTCCGCTCCTCCGAATCCAAAGTTTCAAGCTTCCTTCTCTCTCTCTCTCTGAGCTCAAACAAGAGGTAGAGGGTGAAGAGGGGGTGGGAGGAAGAGAGAGAGAGAGAGAGAGAGAGAGAGAGAGATGGGGAAAGGGGGAGAGAGAAGGAATGAGGGAGATGGATAGGTAGAGAGAGAGATGGAAAAAGGGGAGAAAGGGAAGAGAGAGATAGAGAGCTGGAGAGAGGGAGAGAGAGGAAGGGAGAGAGAGGGGAGAGACGAAAGGAGAGAGAGGGGAGAGAGAGGCAAGGAGAGAGAGACAGATAAAGTGAGAGACAGAGAGAGACGGAGAGATACAGAGAGAGATACAGAAGAGAGATACAGAGAAATACAGAGAGGGGGAGAGAGGAGAGGGACAGGGGGAGGGGGAAGAGACCGATGAAAAAAGAAAGAGAGAGATACAGAAAGAGAGAGACGCAGGGTGAGAGAGAGAGAGGGAGATACACAGGGAGAGATACAGAGAGAGATACATACAGACAGAGAGAGACAGGGAGTGAGACAGAGAGAGATACAGAGAGAGATACAAAGAGAGATACTTAAAGAGAAAGATACACAAACAGAGAGAGAGAGAGAGAGAGAGAGAGATGGCTTCAGTTTGGTCGCTCCTCCGCCTTTTGTGTTTTTATTTCGTGTCTGGGATCAAGATGCTCGTGCCCACTCTACAGGCAATTAGACGGGAACATTTTCCGATCTGGTGTTTGTATCTGCTGGTGATTTCCCGGGGACGGTGAAAGAGTCGGGTTGACAATACCCGGCAAGTGCCCAGCCTAGCGGGTTGAGTCAACATGAGAACGAAAGAGACGAGACGAGGGCGTAGGACAATTCACTGGTTGGTCCGTCGCTGCTGTTCAGATCTCGCTTGGAGCCGTCAGTCCCGTAATTAGATAGAACAACCGTCTCGGGATCGGTAGGTTGGTGGTTCGAATCCCGGCCGCGTCAGACCTAAGACGTTAAAATCGAGTTTCTGATTTTATCCCAAACGAAATATGCAAAATATTGAAAATGTATGTCATTGTGTTCTTATACCAGAAAAATCAAATTTCCGCGAACGGACATATTTCAGGAAGGGTTGCGGGGGGGGGGAGGGGTGGGGGGGGGGGGGAGTATTGGCAACGCGATTATCAGCCCGGCTACAGAGGAGTAGTTTACATACAACAGAAACTGTGAGAGATTAACACAGTCCGGGGGACGGTGAAAGAAATGAATGTCACGGACACACACACACACACATACACACACACACACACATACATACTAATACAGACACACACACACATACTAATACAAACATACACGCACACACACACAGAAGCAGTTGTAGTAGTAACAGTACTGTTGTCGAAGTGGACAGTACAGTAAAGAGAGTGGAAGAAGGTGTGGTGTGGTGGTTAGAATGATAGAATCACTAAGCTTCTAATTTGTTGCCAAACTGACCAACTGACCAGTGGGCAGTCGGACGTGGTATTAGCATGAGGAGGGACAGTTTCAGTGACGGCTGGTGGGACGTGTGATATCATAGATTATATCTATATCATATTGATGGTATGACACTACATCGTACTGTGGTTACCGGTTACAATATTGTTATCATTATCATTATCATTATTATTGTTATTATTATTATTATCACTATTATTGATATTATCATTTTTGTTGATATTATTTGCATCGTTATTATTACTATTATTGTTATCATTATCATCATTCTAATTATTGCTGTTATTATTATTGTTGATATTTTCATAATTTCCATTGTTATTTTTACTATTATTATTATTGTTATTGTCATTTTTGTTATCATTTTATCATTATCATTATTATTATCATTATTATTATTATTATTTGAATTATTATTATCATTATTACTATTATTAATATCATTATTATTATCATCATCATATCATCGCTACTATTATCATTTTAATTGTTATCATAATTATCACTTTTATTGTAACAATTATCATTGTTATTATGATCATTATTATCGTAATTATCATCATTATTACAGCCGCGGGAATTCACTAAGAGGACTGTCTGTTTATTTAGAATGAAGTCAATGACATAATATGACTGTGAAATGTGGTATTGAATATAATGCTATTAATAAGAGAAATATCACAATGCATGCTATTATAAAGAAATGTATCCTGCACAATGTCATGATATATCATTTATATCTGTGAAAGGGTTATAATGTTAATATATTCATGTAATAATGATGTAAGTTAATTTATATAGTACGCCTATATCATCATAGTCCTTGAAGTTTTGGAATCTTAATTATTCCTGAAAGTAAAAAAAAAAAAATTTTGTCTTGAAGTTATTAATTAAATTTACAATGTTAGTTAATGGTATTTCATCATTATTATGTTTCAGATAAAACCCGGCACATCATCTTCTGCCGTAAGGATTTATGAATATAAACAACCTCGCATACTACAGGAGGGAATTAAATTTCGATTCATGCCAGATTGCGCTAGACGTCACAACGACAACATGTTTTTGATTTTGCCAGCAACATTTGACAAGTGAACACTATTTATCCCCCACCATAAATGATGACATCATATCATTTTCTGTTGTAGTAAAAAATAATGCTGACTGTAATACTTGTGAAAAAATTGACTCAATGCATTCGATCTGTAATCAGGTTTGATTAAACATAGCCTCACTACTTCTAAACACCATCCATCGTGAAATAGACCCCTTGCGTTTGACGTCATAATCCCAGCATGTTTTCGTTATGCCAGCAGCAACAAGAGAGTACTTTTCCCTACCCCTTCCCTATCAATAACACCAACACACAACTGCGTGTTTGTAAAGCGCGGGCATTGTTGTGAATAGCTATTTGACCCAACGCATACCATCTATACGGGTGAGTGTTTTTACTCTACGCACACAGTCTATATTGGTTGTTGTGAGCAGTTTGACCCAACGCATACCATACGAGCATTGTTGTGAGTGTTTTTACTCTACGCACACAGTCTATATTGGTTGTTGTGAGCAGT
>JAUEKZ010190026.1:0-14493 GCA_031471865.1 Melibe leonina | reverse complement strand
AGTGTTTTTACTCTACGCACACAGTCTATATTGGTTGTTGTGAGCAGTTTGACCCAACGCGTACCATACGAGCATTGCTGTGAGTGTTTTTACTCTACGCACACAGTCTATATTGGTTGTTGTGAGCAGTTTGACCCAACGCATATCATACGGGCATTGCTGTGAGTGTTTTTACTCTACGCACACAGTCTATATTGGTTGTTGTGAGCAGTTTGACCCAACGCATATCATACGGGCATTGCTGTGAGTGTTTTTCTCTACACACACAGTCTATATTGGTTGTTGTGAGCAGTTTGAACCAACGCATACCATACGGGCATTGATGTGAGTGTTTTTACTCTGCACATACCGCCTATACTCCACCCTTTCAATGGATTCCATCTTCCACCCACGGCATAATGTGCTTGCCGCCAACCTTCCCAAGGACAGACCCAGGTCTTCCATACTCACCATTGACTATACCGACGCCTACTCGAAAATCTTTGACCTCAGCCGAAACATCAGTCTCGCCGACAACGGCAACAAAGACCAGATATTGGGACAGCGGATATCTGCACATTCCGCACATTTCCTGGCAGCCAAAAGACACAACTTGGACGACAGTGATGATTGTCCAATGAACCTGAGTGGGAAATCAGAAGATGGGCAACCCCCAAGGAAACAGTCTAAGACCACAACGTCTTTTTCAGTGGCAGACATCTTAAAACCGACACGTCATCCACCCAGGAGAGAAGTATCTCCTTCAGTGAATTATACAGACAGTGCAGCAATGGACGATAGAGAGGAGGCTACCCTCAGAAGCAGACAAAACTCACTGGATTTGTCCGGTAAGTTGTAAAATGAAATAGTGTTTTATGGTGCAACCTCAAAGTTTGCAGTTTTCTAAAAAAACACAATTCTTTACCTCGCCAAAAGAAAATGTAAGGCTGATTCAAAGGCGCAAGGCACAAAATAAACGCAATCAAACGACTCGGCACAATGGTCTGCAGATCACCTGCTTGCTTTTGTCTTTAAACTTTCAATGCTAAGGACACCAAAATCTTAAATAACTTGAAATAACATCAGTTTTTGTCGTAGGTAAAAAAGCAGAATGAGACAGAGATTCCGAATTCAGAAAAAGAACATATTTTGCCTAATCAGGTCTTTAATCCTTTTTGTGAAAAGACGGCAGATTTGCTTTAGACATTTGAGTACTTAAGGGTCCAATTGGAACATTTTTTGCAGAAGTTTTGTCCTGTTTAGGAGAAGGTTTGATGTCTCATTTCCAGTTATTTTCTTTCACTGCCCGCCTCACACTTTGCTATCAAAACGTGCCCTCCTTATGTCGCACTACTAAAATAAGCGGTCAAAGCTTTATCATATAATATGTATGACCACTGACCTTCACTATGTGACGTCACTGTTCATTCGTGCCACTTCGATAAACGGATGAATGGGCACGACCCAATTATAATTAAAGAAAATGTCTATTTTTCGTAAATTCTTATTTGTATCTTGTAGTGCTAGGAAAATAGGAATGAAGATGACTATCAATATTAGATCGAGGTAGATTAAACATCTCATAGCCTGATTACATAGTTTGTGTCTGACTCAAACTCGCTGGTATTGGTCATTTGGGATTTCTATAAGTCTGTTTAGTCCTTTGTAAAATAATGTTATCTTAGTCCTTGCTCTCCCCTCTTGGAGCGGTACCCAGCCTAAGTTCTTCATATTAATATTTGTTGAGCCTGTAATAAAGAGTTACATATCGAGCAGCATTCTTTTCCCCTAATCAATTTTTTTATTTGATTTTTATGGTGTAGATCCCAAAACCGTCCAACCATAATCGAGTATTTCATCTTTATTTTGTATTAAAAGTTTATTAACTTAAATGAACCATTACTGCATTTTATAATTAAAAAATGATGACATAGAAGGGGGAAATATTCACTTGGCGGGGTTCGGTGAAATCGGTGAATATTTTCCCTTGTTCAGTCATTATTTCTATATCATTTCCCAGATATAGAGCAAGATGCACACAGCGACAGGACCCCTCCATCCAGCCCTGGTGGTTGTGCTCCTGCTGGTGTTGGTGTTGGTGGCAGTACAGCTGGTGCTGCTGTCACAGAGAGAAGTGGCATTGACAGTGGTAGTTGTAGTGATAGTGGTATCAGCCACCACGGACAAGAGGTGCCCCCACCACCACCACCATCACCACCACCCACTTCCTTGCCCCTTGGTCCCCATGGAGGTCAGGACCCAGAAACGGGCAGCGGGGACTGTGGTGGTGACAACAACGATGGTAGCATTAGCAAGCTGGATGGAGGTTTGTAGGGTGTACTGATGTACTATGAAGGGATTGGGGAAAAGGACGGACCGTTTGCTTGGCCTCTGGGAATAATGTTGAATAGACTATAATTATAATAAAAACAATAATCATAATAAAAGTTATAATCATGATGATAATGATAATGAAAATACTATTAATGATGATAATGATAATGAAAATACTATTAATGATGATAATGATAATGAAAATACTATTAATGATGATAATGATGATAGAAATATAAAATGATAATAAAGATGATAATAATTATAGAAATGATAACAATAATAATAATAATAATAATAATGATAATGATAATAATAATGATACTACTATCAATACTAGTACTAAAATAATAATGATGACATACAGGCATTTGGCATAGTATTATGTCAGTTCTCTTAAATCTACTTAATAAACTGTTAGAGCCTGATAACCCATGGATCGGGAGCTTATCCCGGTTCCTTGTAGCGTGAAGCTGACAAACGACAATGGTCGCCACCCTCTGGATATGACGCTTGTCTATCGCAGGTTACTTCCCCCCAACTCAAATTGCGGATTGGTACACATTTTACACCTGTGAGGGGTGAGGCAATTTGAGTAAATTTCCTTGCGTAAGGAAAAACCGAAGTGCCCACTAGATATGGTATGAATGAATAAGGAATCAATTCCGGTGCCCTTGTGTTCTGTGCTGCATCGCTCCTCCTTTATCTGGCCTAAGAACAGGCAAATTCTGAAGATTTTTATGTACATAATTTGTTTAGTTTGATTAGAAACAACATAACGCATTGAAAGGGTTTAACTCCAAATTCATCAGAGTCATTACATGATTCCTCAATTATTGTATCTCTGCCGTCCTTGTTCCCCAGACGAGCCGAACCATCCCCACGCCTATCCCCACCTCCAGTCTTTCACACACACCCATGACCACTGCATCCCTCAGGATGAGGAGGAAGGGGAGGACGACGGGGGAAGAGGCGGCGGGAAACAGAGGAGGGCCCGAACGGCCTTCACCTACGAGCAATTGGTGGCCTTGGAGAACAAGTTCAAGACCACACGTTACCTCTCAGTGTGCGAACGTTTGAATCTGGCGCTAAGTCTCAGCCTTACGGAGACACAGGTGGGTAACGTAAAATACAACCTTATATTGGGCTGATCACCTGCTTGCATTTGTTTTTTTTTGGTCTTGATCCAAAGTTTCTCTTCTAGGAAGAGAAAAAGAGAGACTAAGACAGAATGACGTCTCTCTCATGCATGTTCCCAATAACCTTTCTCTTCCTTAAGGTGTGTGTCCACTGGTAAGTTTTAACACTGTTCCTATAACATCTGGTGGGACAGCTGCGAAACAAATGCCCATTTCATCGTCTTAGGCATGACGCTCCCGGGGTTCGAACCACCGACCTACCTATTCCAAGGCAAGAGCTCTACTTATTGAGCCAAAACCAAACCCATCAGTTGGATAGATAGAGGGAATAATATTGTTAAATTACGGCGCTCCACTGCGGCTGACGTCAGCGGTATTTTAACCCTTTCACTGCGTGGTCCGATTATAACCAAGCAGAATATTATGCAAAATATTTAAGATTTGCGTGTTCTTACACGAGATAGATCAGATTTTAGTGAACTGACATAATATACCAAAGGCTGTTGCCATATGTCAGTTCCCTGAAATCTGATTGATAAGAACAGGCAAGTCTTGAAGATTTTGGTGTCCCTAGCATTGAAAGAATGAAAAATAATTTTTTTTCTATTATCAAAACCCACACAGGTGAAAATCTGGTTCCAGAACAGGCGTACCAAATGGAAGAAGCAGAACCCAGGGCTTGACGTCAACAGTCCTAGTCTGTCTCACCACGTGACACCCTTGCTTCAGGGGGGTCAGGGGGTCATGCTACCTCAACTCGACCTCCTGCAGGCCAGCGGCGTGGCCCCAGCCTTCAATGGCTTGACCTTGAACTTGAACCCTGCTCTCTTCTTCAATCCTTCGGTAGTCGGACATCACGGACTACGCTGGATGCAATAGACACAATGATGGTTCTCGGCTCCTTTAGACTGCGGTTCTGAACTCTCAAATCTCTCAGACTACGGCCCTGAACTCTCAAATCTTTTAGACTGTGGCTCTCTCTTCTCGGCTCTTGGGGCTGGTTTTATGACGCGAGACCAAAGCTTAGTCGGAGACTATGTTCTAAATTTGGCACGATTTCGGTACGGAGTGAATTGTTTTTAATTTTTTGACTGGTCAAATTTTTCAAGGGAGCCTAAATAGAGCTAAATTTAGAACTAAGCCTCGGCTAAAATCTAGTTTCGGGTCATGAAATCGGCCCCTTGTTGATTGCAGCCCTGAACTCTCAGCTCTTGCAGACAACGGCTCTTAACTCTTAGCTCTTGTAGACTAGGGCTCTGAACTCTCAGTTCCGATTGTCTACGGCTTTGAACTCTTCAACTCCAGAGACTGCCGCTCTGAACTCTTAGCTCAAATAGATTGCAGCTTTGAGCTCTCGACTTTCAGAGACTTTCGGATGCTGCAACTCTCGATTCAAATTCTGCTAACTGCTAATCAATTGTGACATTCGTGATAATTCTTGCCCCTTGTGGAGTTCGGAGGTCGATTAGGGGTCATGACCCAATCCCAGCAGTTCTCAGTCAAATGGACGTAGTTGGGATCAGCGATCTTCCTCAACAAAATGGCTGCCAAACAGGCAGGGCGGATATGAATGTCGAAGACTTTCAGAATGATAATAACATGACATGCCTGTGATCATTTTATTGACCCTTGAGTTCAAAGGTCAATCGTTTTTTTTAAATTTTTATTATTTGAGTTTGATAATGAAAAGAAAAGAAAAAGGGAGCCACGCAGAACCTTAACCTTTTCACAGCGAGATCTGATTCTAGCCCAACTGAAATATGCAAAATCTGGAAAATGTACGTGTTCTTATACCAGATAAATCAGATATCTGTGAACAGATGCCGGATTATCGTGAATTTCTTTATCCAGTCCAAAGTGTAGGTTGATGCTCATTTTGCACTTAGGTGGAATGAGGCAATTGGAATAAACTTCCTTGCCAAAGGAAAGCCAGCGGAACACCTGTCCTGTAAATAAAATTCCCAATGGGACGAATAAAGTTTAGACTATTATCATTATTATTATTATTATTATTATCATTATTATTATCATTATCATCATATTATTTTTACATACTTTTACACGGATCCAAATTGTCCAGCCTGTTTTTAAACAAATCTAGGTCATATCAGAAACCGAACTCTCAGGACATGTTTACGAGTCGCGACACAGAGATAAACGGAGGGCTCACTCGAATAATGTCACCCAGTCACAGTATACCAACACCGGACCAACCAGTCTTAGCATTGTCCCCATAACATGCTGCTTACAAAATGCCGATTTCAACATCTTAGGTCAGGTATGATATTATGACGCTGCCGGGGTTTGAACCACCGACCTACCGGTTCAGAGGCGGGCGCTCTACCCACTGAGCCACGGTATTGTGTGGGTGGTAGGAGAGGAGGCGGTGTGTGTGGGATAGGACAATGAAACTATGAAATAATCTAATAATAATCTGGTGGTGATATAAACATCTGCTTCTATTTCTACCTTATCATATTATTAACCCTTGCTCAGCAGGGTCTGCTTCCAACCAAACAGAACATCCAAAATCTTTAACCCTTTCACAGCGTGACCCGATTCTAACCAAATAGTAATATACAGATTAATTCAAGATTCACGTGTTTTTAATACTATATAAAAAGATTTCAGTGTAAATTAAAGCTTTTGTGTTATGATATTATGTAAGATCAGGCAATTCTTTGATTTTGATTTCTCGAGATAGGAGTGTGAGAAATAACCTTAGCAGTGAAAGAGTTAAAATGTACGTGTTCTCATAGCATACAAATCAGATTGGCATAGTATGTCAGTTCACTGAAATCTGATTTTTCTGGGAATAGGAGAGGCAAATCTTAAAGATTAACCTTAGCATTGAAAGGTTACAGAATCATTATGCTAGTTTATATTCTCTACTGAATCTGTTGTTACAATGTGCGGGCTAAGACAAGTCATACATATTATATGATGTATAATGTTATATATTATTATAATTATCATTATTCTTCTTCTTCTTATTATTGTTGTTTTTATTATTGTGTTTATTATTATTATCATTCTCATCATAAATGAAGAATTGAATATCCTAAATTATGTAAAATAAATTCAAATACTAATATTATCATTATTAATATGATGTCTTAGTTTGTAAAGTGGCATATGCCAAATTCAGGCTTTTGACATAACATATGACTTCATTGCAATCTGATTTAACTGGTATAAGAACATGTAAATTTTGAAGATCTTGCATTATTTCATTTCGGTAAGAATCAGACCACGCTGTGAAAGGGTTAATACAAATAATTCCATTTTGTGTACATTAGTTGTTGTTATTATAATGGGAAGAATAATACCTACCTATTATATCATTGTATTATACATTTAATGTCATACTTCTATGTCATCATAATAATATGTTATTGTGTAATATATAAATGATATTATGGATAAATCGACCTGTGTGTGGTATTCCTTCGCTTAATACAAAACTTATGAATGAAATTAATTATCTTGT
This sequence comes from Melibe leonina, assembly GCA_031471865.1. Taxonomy (NCBI): domain Eukaryota; kingdom Metazoa; phylum Mollusca; class Gastropoda; order Nudibranchia; family Dendronotidae; genus Melibe; species Melibe leonina. The sequence goes on along the minus strand of JAUEKZ010190026.1, from coordinate 7,551 downwards.
TAAACTTATTATTACTGGTTGCAAATACTGTAGTTTATGGCGAACTCCCACATGCACGAGTCGCTTTGTTTTCTGTCAGAATGGGTTGACTTCAGCATAGCAACTCCAACCCCCCCCCCCCCCCCCAAACAAAAAACCGTTTTGCTTTTAACCCATTTAATGCTAAGGTTGTTAGATTTGACTATTCTTATTCCAGATAAATGCAAATTCAATGGACTGACATAATATGCCAAAAGCCTGAAATTCAGGCCTCTGGCATATATGTCAGTCCACTGAAATCTTATTTATCTGGTATAATAACACGTTATTTTCATGATTTTAAATGTTCGGTTTGGTTAGAATTTTCGACACAGCAGTGAAAAGATCAAATTGCTTTATATGTCTCTCGAGACAATTTAACGTGCTGCCACACAGAGATAAAAAGCGGACTCACTCACCCAGTCACAATATACTGACACCGGGTCAAGCAGTCTTCCCACCTTTCCCATAATCAAAACCAAGCACTTGGTAGGACCAGTTGACAAACGTCTTGGGCTTTGGGTATGGCAAGGCTGGGGCTCGAACCACTGACCTACCGGATCTCCGTGGCGGACGCTCTACCTATTGAGCTTCGGAATTCGCAGAGGGAATGAGCAGGTGCTATAGACAATTTGCGCCAAGCGTGTCTCTGTCTCCCTCAATCCGCCTTTTGAATGGGAAATTCTGCGTAGCGCAGCAGCTTTCAGCCTTGATGACTTTAAGAGCCCGTGATCGAACTAATGAAGGAACTTAACTCCGGATAATTGATGGAATCGTCGTCTTAATTCTCTCCCCTTTCAAGTCTTGTCTGCCAGGGGGAAACTCTTTAAGAAAATCTTCCCCCTGTATTTTTCTTCTTCCCTTTCATTCAAGTCTGTACGGAGGTTCAAGACTAGAGACTGACTACTCCATTGTCTATTTTTGAATCCAATAATCGCTCTTGCCACCTCCCTAACCCCCATGCCGTAATGAGGAAGCCAAAGGCGTCCCTATTAACCCTTTCACAGCCAGGTCTGATTCTAACCCAACTCATTATGCAAAATTTTGAAAATGTACGTGTTCTTATACCAGATAAATCAGATTTCAGTTAATAATTCAGACTTTTGGCATATAATGTCAGTTCACTGAAATCTGATTTATCTGGTATAAGAACAGGCAAATCTTAAAGATTTGAATGTCCTTAGCATTGAAAGGGTTAAAGGGAACGGCTTGATTGTCATTCACGACAGTTGGGCCTTGCCGGGCCGGGCCGGGCGATTGTACCGCGACAAAGAATCAATCAGCGATTATTCATGGTTGACGCCTATGCTTTCTCCCCGGGACCGTGGCCAGGATCAGTCTGTGATGATCCCCTTGGAGTCTGAGATTTGGGGATTCAAGTCCCCGGCTATGCACCCTCTGTTCCCTTATTTCAACAGCAGATTGTGTATGCTTGGTTATGGTGGTGGTGGTAGGGTTGGTGCTGGTAGTGTTGCTGCTGGTGGTGGTGGTGGCGGTGAAAGTGCAGGTGGTGGTGGTGTTGGTGATGCTGCTGCTGCTGCTGCTGGTCGTGTTGTTGTTGTTGGTGGTGGTGTTGTTGGTGGTGGTGTTGTTGGTGGTGGTGTTGTTGGTGGTGGTGTTGGTCCGGGTGGTGGTGGTAATGGGGGTGGTGCTGATGTTGGTGGTGATGCTGGTGATGGTAGTGATGTTGGTGGGGATGGTGGTGGTTCTGGTGGTCGTGAGAGTAGTATTAAGGGTGGTTGGCGTGGTGGTGGTGGTAGTAATGGTGGCGGCGGTAGTGCTGATAATGTAGTGGTGGTTGTGGTGGTACACCCCGTAATCATATTAATCCGGTGTTTTAAATTTTAAAGCCTGCTTTCACCTCCCCTTTATTCTTCTCCTTTCAGTCTGCTTCCTCATTTCAAAGACAAACAAAACATCCATCACGCCATTATGACGGCAATTCACACACAGACAATTCAACAATAGCCCAAGACACGCCTTCTTAACCCTTTCACAGCGAGGTCTGATTCTAACCCAACTGAAATAAGTAAAATCTTGAAAATATACGTGTTCTTACACCAAATAAATCAGTTTTCAATAAACTGGCATATTTCAGTTTACTTAAATCTGATTTATTTGGCATAAGAATAGGCAAATCTTGCTTATTCTTGCAATGGTTTTATCATTATCATTTTGTTTTTGTTTTATGGGTTTTGAAATGAAATAAAAACGTTAAGACGTAAAAAAAACCATTATAGTTATAAAACTTATTGTTCCCGTTTTTTCTATGTTCTGACGAAGGTGTTGGGCCGAAACGCGGATTACTATCATGCATATTCCTTTAGCGGCCTATCGACCACTCCTTATGTTATATTTATTAATAATAATGCTAATGAGGATGATGATGAAAATAATAATAATAATAATAATATAAAGATAATGATAATATGATGATTATAATAATAATAATAATAATAATAATATAAAGATAATGATAATATAATAATAATAATAATAATATAATAATAATGATATTATGGTTATTATTATAATTATAATCATGAATATGATGAGAATAATAATATTATGATATTGCTAGTACTAATGATAATGATAACTTTAAAACTAATACTAAAAAAATAATAGTGCAAACGATAGAAATGATAATGATAATTTTCAGCACCAGCATCTCTGGATATCCACTATGATTTATTATGGAAAAAAATCTCTGGTTTTTTTTGCTCCGTTTTTTTAAAATTTACACGAGTTTTGAAAATATCAGACAAAGACATTAAAGGGTAAAAACAACAAAACTGCCCAGACATGATATAATTTTTTCTTCTTATTTTGTTTACAAAGAATGATAACTTCTTCAAAACCAAATACCCCAAAATTATTATTGTTCCGTCACCAAAATCTCATAATAGATCTTTAATTTTGTTGTCTACAATAAATGTCAGCTATGATTATTTAAGGCGTAATTTTATTTTACCTCAAATAAATCAAGATGCAATTTGCTTCGTACTTCTTCTCTTTCTTCTTTTTTTTTTCCTTTTTTTTTTTTTTTTTTTTGGTTCCTTATTCTCATTTGTAATTTGGTTGTAGAATTGTCTCCCCTTGACTGACTTTATCGCAATGTTTTATTATTTTATTATATCATCTATGCAGTGCTTTTGATTATTTTGTTTAAACGAAACCATCCATCACTTTAGTATCATTATCGTTATCAATAATGTCCTAGGTTTGATCTGTGACATCGAATTCTTTTCTCTGCACACCACACAATACAGACACTTACGATTAATGAACATTGCCTCATAAATTACATACAAAATGCAACTTCTTCTTCTTCTTCTTTTTCTTCTTCTTCTTCTTCTCCTTCTTCATATTCTTTTGCTTTAGTTTCTTCTTCTTCTTCTTCTTCTTCTTCTTCTTCTTCTTCTTCTTCTTCTTCTTCTTCTTCTTCATATGATTATTGTTGTTTTAAATATATTGTTATCATCATTACTATTACAAGAACTGCTACTTCTACAACTAATAATATCACTACTACTGTTACATCTACTTCTACTACTACAACTACTATTAAAATTGCTATTGTTATTTTTATCATTATTATCATCATCATTATTACAATTACTATCATTTTCACAATGATCAATAATACAGAATAGAAAGCTGAAACACAAAATGGCGGTAAACATGAAGTTTAAAAAAAAAGAGATAAAACAAAATGAAAGCCTGAAGAGTTGTGCAGTATGAGTAAAATTGGAAGAAACTGCTCGACTATGGAGACAATCCCAGGATGTTTTTGTTTAATCTGAAACCGTCAAGCCGCGAGTAAAGAAATGAATTAATTCACAATAACCATCGTCTCGATCACAAGAGAAGTAGTATTCACCCTGCAACCCATAATCCTTGCAAGGGGATTGTCATTTTCTCACTCCAAACAAATTGAAACGATTTTACTTTTTGTACAAGCGAGTCTGGCATAAAGATTGTGATGAGACACACTGCTGGCAGGGATGGACGCGGGAATTACAACACAGGTCTATTTATTGTAGCCATTCACACACACACACACACACACTTACACACACACACTTACACACACATATATACACAAACACACGCACATACGCACACATACACAGACACACACACACGCACACTCACACACATACATACACATACTCTCTCTCTCTCTCACACACATACACACACATACAAACACACATACACACACATACACACACATATACACATACATAAACACATACACACGCACACACACACATACACATACATATACATACATACATACACACACCATTTTCAATGAATAGGAAGGATACGTTTTAATTAAAAATCAAGAATTGTGCTTCTGACAGGCGTGGGGCAAAGGGTGGGCTTTGAAGAGCGCCCATCAAATCAATGCTCTATCAAATCCGCCACCCTGCAACTAACCCAGGAGACGAGAACTATAATATTGTTATCTATCTGTCCATGGAATCTTATTTGGGGAGTCAATCATGCCGACGAATTTCCAATTAATTTTCGAGTGCTTTGGGATTTCTTGGTTAAACACAGAGCTTGAATTAAATGTACACCAACGCGCAGCCTTTCTGAGCAGTCTCAATGGACGAGTAAATAAAATTACCTCTGCCCCTTTTTTGTTTGTTTTGTTTCCCCCCCTTTTTTAAAAGACTTTCTCTCCTTTTCTCTCCCGCTACCCGCCCCCCCCCCTCCTGTTTTCCTCGCCTATACGCCCCTCTTCCTTCTCCAATCCCCCTCAATAACATACTCATAGTCTTCTCTCATCCATCTTCCTCCTCGCCTTGTCTCATCAAAGCTCATTCTTCAATCACTTTTATTTATTGTTCTTATCATAATCACTCTTACTCGACTCTTTGGGACAACAAGTTCTCATTGAATTTTAATGACAAGCTAACACACAGAGGCAAAAGGAAAATGTTGTATGGCTAATTCAACTAAAAGTACAAGACCAAAAATGATTATTATAACATGCCCTTCTTATGTCGCAATACTAAAATCAGCGGTCAAAATTTTCTCATATGATCGCTGACCTTCACCGTGATTACTTTGTGACGTCACTGTCAAAATTCGTGCCATTCCGCGAAGCAGATGAATACACACGTATCCAATTATGACTAAAGAAAAATATCATTTATTGATGTTTATTTTTCGTACATTCTTTTTTTACAATTCATCTTTATTTTGTATCAAACGTTGATTATCTTAGATCCACCATTGCTGCAAGTCATGATAGAAATAATGACCTAGAATGGGAAAATATTCACGGTCATTATTTCTATGATATATTTTTCCTTAACCCCATCAAAGACTGATCATAAATAGGCTGATCATCTTCTTGCCTTTGTCATGACCCAAAGTTTCTCTCCTGGCTCTGTGATTGGCTAAGTATGGCTGCAGGGACGTATCACATTATGTCTCATTGCTCCGTTTATAACCAGACACAGAGTTGGGCCCCTACACTACATGATGCATGGACGTATCACGTTATGTCCTATTGCTCCATTTGTAACCAGACATAGAGCTGGACCCTGATACTGCATGATGCAGGGATGTATCACGTCATGTCTTATTGCTCCAGTTGTAACCAGACCCCGACACTGCATGATATGGTATTTGTCAAGGAATGGAAAACAAAACAGAACAGAACGGAAAAAAACAACATCTTGCTTCTTGCAAGTTCACATTTGAAATCGTCTTTTACTAAGCTTCGCATGGTTATTACCGTAACATCGTCCTAATTCACACCCTCTCTTGAATGAATGGAAGGAATACATTATTTTAATTAGAAATAAAGCGTTGTGCTCGTGACAAGCGTGGGGCTAAAGGTGGGCTTTGAAGAATGCCCATCAAAGGCTATTATTTATCATTCAAGCTTATGATAATTCTCCGTTTTTTGGTTGGTTGTCTACCTTTTCTTTTTAACCCTTTCAATGCTAAGAACACAAAAATCATCAAGATAAATCAGATTTAATTGAACTGACATATAATTATGCCAAAAGCCTGAAATCTGATTTGTCTGGTATAAAAACACGTACGTTTTCAAGATTTTGCGTGTTTCAGTTGGGTTAGAGTCAAGCTGGCTGTGAAAGGGTTGACAAATTCTAGACCACTTCAAAGACGGTGCTCTCATGACAAATTACCGTGATGTCAAAGGGAGGTAAACGGATGGCTTTCTAGAATATGCCACTCAAGTCACAGTATACTGACCAACCAGCCTTCTTCAGGACGGACGCAATAAAACAATATAACGAGAATATTGTATACCCCCTCGTTATATCATGGTTTTGTTGTGTCTGTCCTGAAGAAAGCCTTAGGCTTGACGTTGGTCATAATACTATTGTCTTTGTCTTTTTCATGCCCGTTGCAATTATCCTTTCTTTCCCATATTTCATTTTATCTAGTCTTGAATAGATCAGAATCATTTATGTTGTGTCTGTCCTGAAGAAGGCCTTAGCCCGAAACGTTGATGTTTGATGTTGGTCATAATATCATTGTCTTTGTCATTTTCATGCCCATAGCAATTACCCTTTCTTTCCCATATTTCGTTTTTTCTAGTCTAAAATAGATTAGAATCACCACCTCACTTTTCTTGTTTTCCGTCTCATTACCTTCCACGTCGTGTTTTGGCAGATTTGTCGGTGCATTCAGCACTTAACCAGACGACAACAATAGGAGAGTAATGAACGCACGGAATTCTAATTTGAATCGAAAACAAACACACAGATTACGTGTCTCAGATGGTTAAGTGACCGCCTCGTAACCGCTAGGCCAAGCGGTTCGAAATTTGAATATTGATCGCATCACGTTTAAACCCTTCACAGCAATATCTGATCTAACCAAACAGAACAATATACTACAAAATAGTCAAGATTCAAGTTTAGTGTTATTTTACTAGATGAATACAATTTCAAGGTACTGACATACTGAAATTCAGGCTTTTGGCATATGTCAGTGCACTGAAATCTGATCTATCTAGTATAAGAACAGGGAAAGTTTGCAAATGTTGATGTCTCTAATTAGAAATAACCTTAGCAATGAAATGGTTCAGACGTCTTTTACAGTGAAATGTTGAGACATCTTTAGCAGTGGAATTGTTAACCCTTTCACAGTGAAGTTTGATTCTAACCCAACTGAAATATGCAAAATATTAAAAATCTACGTGTTCTTACACCAGACAAATCAGATTTCAGTGAACTGACATATGCCATATGCCTGAGATTCTGGCTTTTGGCATCTGTCAGTTCACTGAAATCTGATTAATCTGGTATAAGAACACGCAAGTCTTGAAGATTTTGGTGTCTTTAGCAGTGGAAGGATTAAGACATCCTTAGCAGTGAAATGGTTAAGACGTCCTTAGCAGTGAAATGGTTAAGACATCCTTAGTAGTGAAATGGTTAAGACGTCCTTAGCAGTGAACTGGTTAAGACGTCCTTAGCAGTGAAATGGTTAAGACGTCCTTAGCAGTGAAATGGTTAAGACGTCCTTAGCAGTGAA
>JAUEKZ010190015.1:10000-12413 GCA_031471865.1 Melibe leonina | reverse complement strand
TATCTCTATCCATCCATCTATCTATTTATCGATTTATTTATCTATCTATCTATCTATCTATCTATCTATCTATCTATATATCTATCTATCTATCTATCCATCTATCTGTCTGTCTGTCTGTCTATCTATCTATCATCCGTTTATCTATCTATCTATCTATCTATCTAACTCTTTTTTTCTCTCTGCCTTACGGTTTATTCTTTGTTTTGTTTTTTAATTTATTACCACGCCAGCATTATTATGAGTAGGCCATATATATGTAGAGATCTTCACTCAACGCATTCAGTCTGTGTAACTTAAAGCAGTCCGGGTTCTCACAGCCAACACAACTCACAAAATGTTTTTACCAATCATGAATGATAAATGGGTGACAGATTCCTTTCAAATAATCCCAACATGTAAGGTCCAAACATAAAAGAAAAAGGCCACGATTTCTGACGAGGTGCCTTTGATTAAGGTAGTTTATCTGCGCCGCTATGTTCCCATCTTCCTATATATATAAGGCGGACTCAAATCATGGTAAGAAATGCAAAGAAAGATAACAGAATGTACAAGATTCCTTGTCGACATCTCCCAGATATCATACTCCAGGCGGTATAGAGAGCTTTGATACGATTTTTTTGTGAGAAAATTATGCTACTTTGATGGAGTCAGATAGATGATCAATTATAAGACTACCGGCAATGGCGTGTTTGAAATGACAAATTATTATTCCTCTCAGAAGAAGTTTTTCGTTTCGCATTTTTTTCCCTTTCTCGTCTGCTCTCTCCATTGTTTTGTTTACATCTTGTCTTGATTGATGTCTTGTTCCATTTTGTTGTTGGTAGCTCTCCCTCAACCCTACCTCCTCCTCTCGCTCTCCTTCAACCCTCCATCTCCCTCTCGCTCTCCCTCAACCTTCCCTCCCCCTCTCGCTCTCCCTCAACCCTCCCTCCCCCTCTCGCTCTGCCTCAACCTTCCCTCCCCCTCTCGCTCTGTCTCAACCTTCCCTCCCCCTCTCGCTCTCCCTCAACCTTCCCTCCCCCTCTCGCTCTCCCTCAACCCTTGCTCCCACTCTCGCTCTCCCCTCTCTCTCCGTTTCTCTCTCTCTCTTTCTCTGTCAGTTTCTCTCTCTTTCTCTGTTTCTCTGTCTTTCTCTGTCAGTTTCTCTCTCTTTCTCTGTTTCTCTCTCTTTCTCTGTCAGTTTCTCTCTCTTTTTCTGTTTCTCTCCCTTTCTCTGTCAGTTTCTCTCTCTTTCTCTGTCAGTTTCTCTCTCTCTCGATCTCTCTTTCTCTGCCACTTGCACTCTATCTTTCTCTGTCTGCCTCTCCTCTTCACTTTCCTTTCTCTCTCTCTATGCCTCTTTTTTCCCTCTCTGTCACTATCATTATCTTTGTTTCCGCATATTATTATCTTCTTCTGGATACTGTACACATCTTTTATCTCTCCATCCCCCCTCTTACTTTTTTATGATCTGTCTGTCTCTATTTTTCCTCAAAGACTCTATATGGCAAATGGATTATGTGTTTCCCTTGTGGCTCGTAGCTCTCTCTCCCTCTCTCTCTCTCCCTCTCTCTCTCTCTCTCTCTCTCTGTTTTTCTCTTTTTATCCTTTGGCTAGAATTTGTCTCTCTTTTTCTCGCATCTCTCGCTCAACCCCCCCCCCTCTCTCTCGGTCTCCCCCTCTATTTCCCTCTATATATTATATATCTATCTGTTACTCACCCCCTCCCCCCCCCATCTCTCGATAGCACATATCGCAAATGGATGTCGTGTCTCCCTTGTAGTTTGTAGCATCCTTTTTTAAAAATAATTTTAATTTCAACTAGACCTTGGCGTCTCTCTCTCTTTCTCTCTCTCTGTCTGTCTCTCTCTCCCCCGCCCCTACCTCCGATTTCTCTCTCTCTCTCTCTCTCTCTCTATCTTCAGTCTTTCTTTGTCTTCTCTTATCTCTCTTCTCTCTCCTTCTTCTCTCTCTCTCTCTCTTTTCTTCTCTTCTCTCTGTTCTCTCTCTCTGATCTCTCTCCCTCTCTCTCTCTCTCTATCGGTTCTCTTTGCCCAAGGACATTATGACCTAGGGGTGTCAGGGGAGTTTTCTTTTAATATCATAATTCTAAGTAAGCGTCTTCTACTGTTACCAGACAGTGGGAATAATACCATGGGAATAATACTGGCCGGACAGTAGCGATAACCTTGTCTTATGTAAACAACGAAATACATTGAAGCAGAGACATGGTATAGGGAGACAATTTTATGAAGGAAAATAGCGAGGATTTCGCAGTGACTGAACAACCCTGTCCGAAACCTCACTTTCACCCAGGGGTACTCAGAGCATTTTATGATATATAGAACAAAAATCATTATAAAAAACAACAACACAGCAATAGTTTAGTACATATTTACAATCCGAACCCCTCGTGAGAAAAAAAACCCCG